>JASKGM010037143.1:0-23643 GCA_034509205.1 Ceratonia siliqua
CATCCAAACGCAAAACAACTTCTCATTCTACTAAAATACATTCTTTTTTAAGAATCAACTTCTCATTCTATAAAAGTTATTTTTTTTAAAGCACATCCGAACAGGCCCTAAGAAAGAGGTGAATTATTGCATATTCTCTATCTCTCTTTCTCTCCTCTGCTTATCTGCTTCTTTCAAGTCAAATTCTGTTGTTACAGAACTTCGCTTTCTTTTCTGTCTTGCAGCCTCATAATATTCTGTTGTCCCACCAAAAAAAAAAAAAACACAAAACTGAACCTCAAAATGCTAAGACTGATTCTCACTCTCAGCACAAAAATTGCAACCCTTTTGTTAATCTGTGTCCTAAAGACCTTCTTCGAATTCAAACCCTACATTTAAATACAGCCTTAAAAGCCACAGTACATGCACATCGTTAAACAATCGCAAAAAACAGGAAAATCATTCACTACATAACTTGTAATTTAAGAAAAAGAAAACACAAAATGTTAGTGTTAGCTCGATTGTTTCACATCCCTAATTTTACTAACATTTTTTAATGATGTCTAAACAAATAACAAATTGAATAAAGAAAAAATATATTACACTCATAATTTTTTTTCTCATTTAACTATCAGATACTTATGCAATGCTATGTAGGAATCAGATAAAGATATGCCATCTCATCTCTGTGCTGAAAAGTCAAAGGAGCTCACTTTGCATTTTACCAACATAATGTCTTTTGGAACAAAAGTATTGTAAGACTTAAAAGATATGGTCACGTGAGAACCCTTTATGATAGAAAAATTCAATGAAATAAATTATAGATAAGTATTTAATGCTATGACAAAGATATAAAAGGTATTAATGTACCAGAAGATAAAAAAACTTCTTTATGTCACCTCAACTTTTTCAAGAGCCACTCACAAAGGGACACATCACCACTCTTGAAAAAAAGCAAAAAGAGAATTCAAACTAAAGCATAATCCTTTATGAAGCCAAGACGCAGCACTCGGATATATTACTTTTGGCTGGAACATGGTATTCTTACAAAAGAAAGATGAAGAAGCTACACGGATATGGGAAGATTTCATCTACTTACAAAAAGGATTTATAATATCAAGTCCTGAAGCCTACTACATCTGGCTATGCAAATCACGCAATATCTGAAAAAAGAAGATATGCCTTCCAACGGCTAGAAGAAGATAACGCAGATAAATATAAGAGCTGAAGGATGGTTGAAGTATTGAAGAACCAAGAGTGAAACTGGTATAGTGAAGCTCTCTTCCCTCTCATTGTGTTTCATCTCTAAATCTTCTGAGAGTAAGTTGCTAAAATCAAAATGATCTTCTTTCTTCTTTCATCTGATTTTTCTTTTATTATTTAGAGAGATATTCTATTTAGAAAAATCAGAGTGTGCCTATCAGGATGTATTTACTCTTCCTAGAGAGTATCAGATCATCTCACTTTTATTTTGAAGTTGTATTTTGTGGTTTGGGGTGTAACCACTGTTAACGTTGTTAGTGAGCGTTTAGGAAAACCAACTTATTTGTGGTAAGTAAGGAAAACCCCACCTGTTGCTAATGATCAGGGAAAATTAGGTTGTAATCTGATTTGAGATTAATGGAAAAAATCACTTGGAAGCCAAGGGGACTAGATGTAAACTCACACAATGTGGGTTAAACCAGTATAAATCTTTTGTGTTATTTTTCCTACCTTTTCTCTTTAATTGGTTATCATTTTCAAAACTTAGTTAAATCTAAAAATCTTCCAGTAAGTCACTAAAACAGCTTTCAGGTGACTAAAACAAGTTTTGGATACCTAAATTCTGAAAAAATATTTTCAGGTATCTAAAAGTATTTTCAGACAACTAAAAACCTTTAGCTGACTAAAACTATTTTGTATGACTATTCTTTCAAAACCTCTGTACTTTATTTATACATTTAGCTTAAGATTGTCCAATTAATGTTAACTTGAACTGAAATTTTAAAATATCAACTCGCCCCCCTCTTGATATTTTCCTAACTTTCAGTTAGATACCAGGGGCAAATAGAGTAGAAAAGGAAGGAGGGAACCATTATATAGCATTTATAGGGAGGTTATGCTGTAGTTAGGCTTGATTGTGCTATTTAGAGTTGTTCGGATGTTTTTTAAAAAAAATACTTTTTATAGAAGAAGAGATTGATTCTAAAAAAAATGTATTTTAGCAGAAGAAGAAGTTGTTTTGCGTTCGGATGCAGTAAATGAAAATGACTTTTGAATTAAAAAATGTGTTCGGATGCACGACTGTAAAAGGACTTTTGACTAATAAAATTATTGAAAATGACATACAAAAAGACTTTTGTTATGTAGTGTTTGGATAAAAAATGACTTTTAATATAAAATTTATAAACTATAATTTTTTGGTTAAAATAAAATGAAAATTAAAAAAAATTAGAATTATGATATTATAAAATTTTAATATAACCAATAAATAATCATAATCATATAAAAAAATAAGTTTTGGAATTATAATGATTAAATTTTGTAATGCAATCAATAATAATCATACTCGTATAAAAATTTTATTTTGACTTAAGAATATCTATGAATTCAAAATATTTGAGGGATATCGCAGGTTGAAGGGTATTGGGGTCCGTGAAAAATATTTCTCCTTCTAAAGGAGAAGTAAAGAAAGAAGGAGAAGTAAAAAAACCTAACTTCCTTTAAAAGTTTATTTTCTCTTTCTCCTGTAACTTCTCATTCTGATTGAAAAAGATCCAAACACCCAACATTTCAAGAGAAGGACTTATATTTTGAATATAATGCATTCTTTCTAAACAAAAGGAAATCCAAATGCACTCTTAATAGAAGGTGAGGGGGAGGTTAAAGGAGGCAAATATTGGAATTAAGATTTAGGAGGTGGCTGGCATATTCCGAATGCCAAAAGGAGTGACTAGTATATTCTGAATGTTAGAGGTTACTATGTATTCTAGTATGTGTTATTATGGTGTGCCTTACTTACTTTGAGTGGTAGTGTGTATTGTGTGATCCTGTCATATTGTGTTAGTATACTGATTTGGTAATATTTATGTATGAATACCTGTTACGGAGACTGGAGAGTGGTTAGGCTGTTTGTAAGACTTGATATCATAAATATATATATTGTACTGTTTTAAATCAGCGGCTACTGTGTTGGTTCCCAACACAAAACAACAGATATAGGGAGTAGGGATCCAAATGGAACATGTTCTACAATAGGTTCCACAATATAAAACCAGGATGTTTCAGAGCAACTTATGACGGGATATATAAATTGCTGGCAGTGGAATTAAAAAGTAAAAGAAAACTCACTCTGTCCCCTCCTACAGCACATGCTGGTATTTGGTTATCAGCTTTTGCCTTAGAAGATTTTGAATTTATGGATATGACTTCACTGCTTTCTTCAAAAGAAGTGCATTTTCTTTTGCGTTTATAAACCAGATACCCATCAATCTTCCCATTATTACTAGAAAAGGATTCCATCCTCAAATGTTGTCGTTGAAAATTTGAAAGGACAAGAAATCCAGAAGCTATCCTTGATGTTAATTTTCTGCATTTATCCACAAAGGAAACATTTAAATCATGCGGTCAAAAAGCAAAAAAGTTTAAAACTAATATCATAATATATAATTTTAAAGCTCAGTATATTTGAGCAAAGACACCAAATAAACAATGAAAGAATTGAGAATTATCAAAGAGTTATTCTATTGCTGAAGCAGTAAGCCATTGCCCCCACATTCACAAAAACATGAAAATGAAGCATCAATAAGGAGAAAAGTCTAATAGATGTAGACTAAGTATAGACATTATTTTCATGAGTAAATTATTAAAAAGAGAGAAAGAGAGAAAATTTTCATTAAGTGTCTCTAGAAATACTATATTTTTTAGTATTTCATGAGATTTACTTTTTTCTTTCATGTTTTGTATTATTTTAGAATGGTGCTTCACAATGACACTAAAGAAATAACTGAAATCTCATACGACATCATTCTAGAATACAATGATAAAAACATAAGAAAAAGGGAGAAAAACATTGCAGATAGTGAATAGATATGTCCATGTAGAGTTTTAGGATGCTACGTTCAGAAGTTGGTAAGCCACGTGAGAAAAATTAGAGTAAGTGCAGGTCTATTCCTTCGGATACTAACCTGATCATAACCACCCACCCAAGGAAAAAATTGGGAGAAAAAAAGACTGATACTCAAACTGTGATAAATTCTAAAGTTTCAAAATTTAACTAAAATCCTGTAGGCTAACAACCCATGCAACTTAAAATTCTGAAAATTCATCACCATTAACCTTCTAGGACGACGGAATCCTGCTAATTCAAGCAATCGGATAAATATATAAAAAAAAATCACAATAATCAAAAGATAGAAATATCAAATATATCACGATCGACTGTTTGAATATAGAAAAACATAAAGAAAAAAAATCCAATATGATCAAACAGATAAATTTACCGACCTGTGATAAAAAAATAAAAAAAACGACTACGAACATATGATTTAGACGAAGGGTCGAAAGCACCATAGAAAAGATGAAATGGGCAAGGGAAAAGGTGCAAAGAGAGAGGTGATATATAAAAGAGCAAATACAAAGCAATGAGTTTGTTGGCATACGTGGGAAAATATGGCAGCTAGTGATGAGTTGATGAGAACGCTGGCAGCAAGCGCCTCCACACTTGGCAGCGTCTCGGCCATTTCGGTTCTTGCTTGGATTTTCCTTGACCACTTTCCTTCTTCGCTTCTTTCTTCCATATTTGCTGCAATTGTGTCGTTCATGGGGATTTAAATAAATGGGGTTGGAGGGAACGTTTCAGTGCAGTAATAAAGGTGCTGTCTTTTATAGTTTTGGGCGAGGGAGAAGGGTTCAGTGTATGGGCATGTGTAATTTACACACTTAATTATTTGCCATATGAATATCAATATGATTGTGAATACGATTATACCATAATAAGTTATTCAAATTAATTAGAAATTTTCTTTTTTATGTCTTTAATTTTTCAGAACAAAAAGAATAATGATATTGAATTTAGGAAAATTATTCTTTAGTACATATTCGGACACTAAATTCTCATTTGTTGTCCATAGATACCAAATTTTTTTTATTTTTTTCCTTCATAAAAAATAATTATTCTATTATAACCATATTTTATTAAAAAAAATAAACAGTATATAACACTATTAGAGAATTTGATGCTCGTGAGGTAAGTGAGAATTTGTTGCACAATAAAAAATAATTTTCCCTTGAATTTATAATTTTTAATTTTTAATGTCTTTTTGTACTCCACATGACTTAGTAGTGAGGGATTTGGATAATTTGTAAGAAATTTTAAATTTATTTCTCCATGCAATCAATTGTGTATCAAATAAAAAAAAAAAGTTTACAAATTGGTCATTTGAATACGAATTACAAATTATAATATGAGTGTGTTGAAAAAATTTTGTTACATGATTTGTCTTCTTTTCATTGTATCAACACCTTAATAATTATATAATGAATCTATTGCAGGAGCCAATTTAGTTGATAAAATTTTTGCATGGTTATAGAAATGTTAGATCCATTTTTAATTCTATTAAAGAGCAGAGGATTTAGTAAAGAGAAGTGTTAGGGTTCAATCTTTGAACATCTCCATACTTCAAGAGTAATGTCTTAGACTTTTAATGGTAGATTGCATAAATCTAAAATTTGAATTTTTATCTTCTCTGAAAACATTTTCTAGATAAAATAAATCCCTTAAATTGAGAGAAATTAAATAGCTAATTCTAAAATACATCCAACGATTTCTCCAATATATTCGAGTGAGCACTTATTAAAATGTAATTAATTATTCAATCTTTTATTAAACACTTTGTTTAGACTTTAGAAGACAAAAGTTATCATCATACTTCAAGTTGTAAATCACTTTATATATGAAAAAAAATATAAATTTAATTGTATTTAATCAGATAAAAATAAAAGCAACATCTTCCATTAATTCAAAATAATTTTTCTGATAAAAAGTGAAAGCTCCCGACTTGCATATTCTTGCACCACTACACTCATACATTCTTCTGAGAAAAATAAAATCAAAACTCTTTCAGCATCCATTCCACTGTCTCTCAGCAAAAGCACTCACCGTTCAAATCAACAGGCATATGCAAGACTTACAATCACAACCAAAGAAAGAAAGAAAGCATGTTTCCAAAGTTGCAGTTTTCCTTTCTTTCACTAATTCTAACTTCTCTTTGCTAAGAACTCCTTAATATTCGAGCTACAAGGGCCAAAATATAGTTGATTCTCTACAAAACTTACTTCTTCAAGTCATATTACATTCAGATTTGCTATTTCTTCTTCAAACCTCACATTTGTTTTTGGTATATGACAGTACCGAGGCTTAGACCTAAAACCTTTTACAAATAATTCAAACCCTTCACCACTAGATCCACATCTAAAGGTTTTCAAACCATATTTTCAAACTCATATTATACTTCTCAAAATGTTGGTTTGCGATTACTTCACCCTCTAGGAAGGTCTAAACATCCACCTCAGCCTTGACCAACTGCACAATGCTGTTAATATGCAATGTGTGGATTCTAATTGATCTGCCACTCACCCACCCTAAATTGGTTATGCATGGGAAAAAGGCCTTCTAAAGTGGAGAATGCACTTCAAAGAGTAAAGTGCAAAGTAGATTACTGTTGATGAATAAATTAACAATTCATATTTTTATACAGTCTCCCTTGATTTTCTCATCAATGATTACTACTTGCACTTTACTCTCTGAAATGCAGGATGCACTTTAGAGGAGCCGGATCCGTTAAAAATGAACATTCATAACTTTGGGTTAACCTGCAGGCACGCAACAACATGCAAGACTATTTCCTGCTTACGGTCTAACCAGATGAAAAATCATCATACATGGCAAAACATTTTAAAATCTCCTTTCAAAGTGTTATACCATCAGATTTTCGAAATATGAGCAAAAGCATAACTAAACAGCCACCAGCACTACCAACAGAATTTTAATCTCGGTCACTTTACAAGTACTGTCTGAATATCAAGAGTCTGAAATTAAATAGACCTTAATTTCCAACTTCCTTCCCAAGCATGCACAAAAGATGATGTTGCATCTACTCTTCCTAACCTGTCATAAAGAAATGATGGAATAAGACTGACAGCTTAGCAAGTGACGAAAGCTATACCATCTGGATTAGACTTACCATATCAAAATAACTTGGCATAGTGGTTTCAGAAATAACCTAGTTAAGAATGATAGCACGTGTGTTCTCTGGACATAATCCATAGTGGCTAAATTTCTGTTTTCAAAGAATTTGTTATTGTTGATTGGCCGCTTTCTGTCTTTTTGAAATACTCGGGCACTAAGTCAGGTGGAGACTGGTCTTATTAGGGTTCAAATATAAAATTAAAAAAAAAAACTCGTCAATGTTGTCATGCTGCTATATGCAAAGCCTCTCTTTTTTGTCAATTCCTGTGTATTAAGTTTATTTAGAGCTTTATAGGGAATAAAATATCAGGCAGGTGTAGAGGTTTCTCATAATTTATAAAAAAAAGCTAAGATATTCTCATGGATTTAAGCCAAATATGGAATTTCTAATTGAGTTCCAATCTTATATGGAATTAAAAATAAGACCAAGTATGTTGAGAGTGAGAAGCAAGTTGTTGTATATTGCCATGTCCTTCTCTAATTGCTATTTCCATCAAATTACTACAGGACTGCCCTTGATTTATTTCTTTGCTTTTACACTCTTGTTAAATCCTAGACCTTTGAGACCCAAAAGGCCTTTCTTAAAGTCCAATCTCTATAACCATTCATTTTCTATCCTTAAAAGCATATAGCATATATCCTCAGGTAAGTTTCTTGATATGTTCTACATGCGATGATTCTTCTATTGAGGCCATTTATGCAATTTTATTAGACCCCATGAATGGAAAAATATACAGAAACAAAATCAAGTACATTTTAAATTTGTCCTGTTAAAACCATATAACAACATTCAAAACCTTGATTGCTTCTTGTTGTAATTCGTTCACCTAGGAAAAATGCATACCTAATCATCAGTAGTTGACTGGGAGGATTAGATCTCTACTTGTTCTTTGAATCTGATGAACCAGAGGCATCTTTCATTTTCTTGGTTGAGATGCCTTTTTTCGAAACCAAATCCTTCAAATGTGATTTTATAGGCTTTGAAAGATCATCATCATCACGGCAGTTTGGGCATTGCCATTCTCCTTTAGGAGTAGACTTCAAGTGAAACAAATGGGTATAAGCTTTAGAAATGGTAATTAACAGACAGACAAGTGCAGGAAAAGAAGAGAATGTACTAAATACAAAACAAAATGCAAACATACCTGAAGGTCAAGGCACTTAAGATGATAAGTACGCGGGCAAGTATCACAGCAAAGCAACCGCCCCCCAATATCACACACCACACAGACATAGTAACTCTGTAAAATTAATAAATTTTCATGGACAAGATCAATTATTGCTTTCAATGCTATTAATGATTATTTTATAAACACCATTGTGAATCAGGGGTCTGGTGATAATAAAATAATAAATTTCAACCCAACAAAATAATATTAATTTCAGATGCACTGAGTTCATATCTGATAGGTCATAGGACAAGTCAAATTAATCCACTTACTCAAAATAACAAACTGAATTTCCATATATATGTTCCTACCCCCATCAATAGAGCAGTGGAATACTTTGAGAGTACAGTAATTATTTTATCTTCCAACTTAGCAAATTATGTGTTGAAACTAAATTACTATGTTCAACAATTATGTTCTAATTTCAGATTCTACTTGTGCCATAGATGGATGCTAAGATCATAAGGATGGCAAGCTAATTGAGAGCAGTAGTTTCTTCTACAATTAGAAATTATATAGCTCGTTAAATGAAAAACAAATCCAAAAGATCTAAAATACCCAATACACATATTCATAGGCAGTAATTATAATAAGAAAATAAGGAACGTTTCAGTTCATACTTAGGAATTCATATTGTTCATATTATGTACCATTGCGAAACGTATAGTGTTTAGCAAAAACACAAAAAAAGGTACTGCACTAATATAGAAGTCAAACTCAAAGTCTTGAACTCTCGTTTGAGTAGCAAGAGAGAGCAAGAAAGCAATAAACTTCATCAGTTAAGAATATCCTAGAATAATAATATTAGAGATTTACAAGAAAGTTCTTATAGCATATTCAGTATCTATTTATGGAAAGTAATGGATAAAGTAGAAGAACATGCTTTTGAGATATAAGAATACCATATTTCTTATTTAAGTATATAGAAACATTCCAAAAGGTACACAGTACATGCAATGTATAAACTAAGAAATTTCTAGAGGAACAAGCTAAAACACCAGGATCTTATGTTAACTTATAGTTGCTGAAAACACATAATGTGTACGTGATAGATGCTAATTGCAGTGAAGACATGGAAAGTAAAACAAAGCTTACTCCATCTTTGCCAATAGGACGTTCCAGATTGCCATCTGTTTTAGCCATACAAGACTCTGATTGAGATGAAATGTTTTTGTCAGGAAATGACATGCTTTTTCCAGAACTAGTGTCTTTTCTTCTTCTCTCATACACCTGAAATCCTCCAATCTTCCTTTTGTTACCAGCAGATGATTCCATCCTAAAACCCTCAATGAATCCAAACCTGGACAAGTAAAAAAGCCCACAACAGAGCCTTCAGGTAATTTTCCTGTCTTGATGGTTTGATGCACGTGGGAGACAGTTACATGACTGAGTAAGCAAATATTGGAAAGAATCACATAGGAATCGTCCATTTTTAAATCTTTGAATCAATTGAAGTATGTAATTCTTAATAACAATATGAGTAAATAAAATAGTACATACAAGATTTTAAAGGTTATTTTTTGCAGGAAAGAAATACCAACTAATAACTAGAAAAAACATGAACAGTTAGACTTGAAAGAATCATGGATAAGGATATCAACAAATGGCAAGCCCACTTGACCCACCATCCTGGATATGTGAAAAACACAATAGTACTGAAGTAACTATATAAGAACATGTAATTAAAGAAAACCAGGCAGAACATTATTCCATATAAATACTAAAAACATGGCTGATATGCAAAAGTAAATAAGAAAATAGAGAAAAGAGATTTTGCTTAAGATGATCAAGGAAGTCAGGAAACACAGAACAACAAATACATCGCAAAGACACATATCAACCTTAGAGATAATATTGGTTTGCTTTATCAAAATGATAGATATGCTTGTAAAGTAACCATTTAAAAATGATAGACAATCAACATAAATATTAGACCAAGAAAATTTATTCTTCAACTTCTTCGGATTTTTTGTCTAAATAGAAGTCACATAAAAGATAAGCACAACAATTAAGGATGTAAAGAAACTAAATCCTGACTTCTACCAACTATAACATACAAAAAAAAACTTATATAAGACACAACCACAACTAATGCCATCACCTTGACCCTTGGAACGGGCTAAACTACATGCCCTTGACCTCAAAGCTATGCATACTTCCACAATCCTTACTAACTATTTCATTTTATTAGATACAATCTAAGTCCGTGCATTCTTGTCTAGATCCGAGGAATGCCCTAAACCATGTTCCCTTTACTTTAGAAGGACCAGTCACTACTAGTCTTCGCTTGGTATTAGCTTATATAGACTAAGTCAACCTAATAAACACCTACTGTGCAAGTCAACAATTCATATAAATCTATCTTAACCTTTCAAATCTAATCCAAATATTCAAGTATGATAATTGTTAATCAAAAACTTTGTAGTTGAATGAATGAATTTGCAGCAGTAGCCTAGTTGGTAAAGATGGAAATAGTAATAATGACAATAACGACAACAACGATAATTAAAATTAAATGAAAAAGAAATCTAGGCATGCAATTATATAAGGGAGAACAAGTTAAACAATTGGAAAGACCACAAGAAACGGACAAGTCAAGCAATAAGTTGAATGATAGCCACTCAAAGACCGGAAGAAACCGACAAAAGTTCCTAGTATAATTCTACTCTCCTTGCCTCTGTACGTGCCAAGCCATGCAAAAGCAACTCAGATAATTTGGTTTTTTCAAATATAAATAACACACGTTACAGCATGTATCATCAACAACAAAATTCCACTTTTGGATTTGATACTTCAATCATTACTTCCATAGTTATATAAGTAGTTTTACCTTATGATTTCATTATATATTTTGACCAAATACAACTAGTAGATATAAGAGCAAAATTGAACATATTATTTACTATCATAGAGAATTCATAGTAAGATCATTAAAATGTTAACATACCATTTCATCCAAAAAGCTTAAACTGTTAGGAGAAGGCACAAACATGGCTTTGATATATCTCTAACATGCCCCACACACAAAAACTTCTTTAAGAAGCTAACAAAGACCATTTCATCCAAAAAAGCTTAAGTTGTTAAGATAAGGTACATATATGGATTTTATATATTTCTAACATGGCCCTCCCACGCGAAAACCATTTGTGCTTGAAATGTGAAGAAATCACAAGCCCACCATACCTTTGTTGAAATTAGGAGAATGAAGGTAGCAACGATTGAACTCCTAACCACTTGGTCACAAAGGCTTTGATACTATCACAAAGACCATTTCATATCAAAAGCTCAACCGTTAGGAGAAAGCCCAAGAACGGTTTTAATTAGACTGGAGTATGAGCTAGGGAACCCAGCCGGCCCAAAGAAAACAATTTGGGCATTCGAATTTTAGGGGGAAAATGAGACCCCATCTGTGATTAGGACTAGTTTTGATAAATCTTTAAGACAAAATAGACATGATCATTTCGTCCAATTTATGAGGACTCCTATTACATACTAGATAATCATTCTCTTATATACAATTAACTAGAAATAAAAAATTTCCAAATTATAAATAGGTCTCATTCCCCCTGCTTGGTCACAAAATCTTGCTTCTATGCTACGCAAAACAACCCCCAATGACCCCCTCCTCTTCACACCCACAAGGTTAAAAAAAAGTCTTTCTGACTTAATATGTAGTACTACATTTGAATTTTGCTGGATTCCAACAAAACTAATTATCTATGCAACTCAAACCCTAGAAATTTATCACTATCAACTTTTAAGCAAATTAAAGCGAAGCAATGAAAGATGAACTAGCTGTAATGAAATGACAAGAAAAAGATGACCCATTACGGTCCTAACATAATTGGAGTAAAAATTGAAGTCATAAACAGACCTGAGCGATGAACTAAGACTAGTGAGAAGTGAACTAGAGCTGGGGCGAGAAGAAGAGATGTGGGTGAAACGAATGAGGCAAAATGCGTGCTCAGATAGCTCCAATTTAAAGAGCAAAGTGTTAAGTCACTTGGGATACGTGGGGAAGTCTGGCAGGAACAGTTGAGTTGTAGGGAGCGCTGGCAAGAAACGGCTGCTCTATCGCCACCGCCCACTTGTCAATGCTCCCTGGCATTATGGTTACTTCCCTGGGATTCTTCTCCCTCTTTCTTTCCTTCTCTGCTTCTCTCTATCGTATTTGGTTGCGATGCTTCTTCTTGAGCGTTACAAAGAGAGGAGTGGGGTCGGTGGACACTGGCCACAGGGGAGTGGAGGGAAAAAAACAAAACAATTCGAATGCAAAATGGAGAGGAAATCCCATTGGCCCCCTTTCTATAATACCGCGGGCATTTCCGGTGGTATTAGTATTGATCCTTTTTAACCTTGTCTTAAGCTTAATTAAGACAGCACTTATTTCCCCCCTACTATCTTACACTTCTCTCACCTACTTCTTTTTAAATTGTTATTGATATATTACAAAATAGACTTAATTATATTTTTATATTTTTAATTTATTAAAATTTTAATTTTAATCTCTTTAATTTTATCTTAAATAATATAGTCTCATAGTTTTATTAAAGTTACAGTTTTGATCCTTCGTAATGAAATTAAAAAAATTAAAATTATAACTTTACTGTAACTTTGATACAATTAAGGGGATCATATTATTTAAGATGAAATTAAGAAAATTAAAATTATAACTTTGACAAATTAGGGAGACAAAAATGTAACTAAACCTATAAAATAATGATAAATGTAATTGATAGATGATTAATAAATAATAACAAAATATTATATGTAAGAAAAAAATGGTGTGAGAATAACATTACTAGTTAATTAATTAAAGGTCCAAATTTACTTGTTTTGTAGTCAATGTTATTTGTACATTATTTTTTTCTATACCTCTCTTACACCTTCACTTTTAATCATTAATATATTATAAAATATTAATAATAATAAATAATATATAATCATATAATCATATAATATATCAATAGTTAAAAATTGAGATATAAGATAAGTATAAAAAAATTGTATACAAATAATATTACTCATTAATTAAATTAAATAATTTAAATTTGAATTATCCTTTATGTTAGTATTCTTTAAAAACAAAGGAGAATGACAAAATTTAGAAAATAATAAAAAATAATAATAGCTAATTTGGTCAATTCATATGTGCTGTGAAGTCATACAAACTAGTATAATATATATAAACTTTTAATTTTTATTTATTTTAATTTCATATTTAATCCTACTAGGATCACTAACGAAATAATTTAATGTGTTATCTTGTCTATTTAAAATATTTAGTTAAAGATTCTAAGTAGTTAGATTTTAAAAAAATAGAGAAAATTATTCATTGGTGTTCTATAGAATACCAAATTTTTATATGATATTTCATGAGCATCATCTTGTACTAAGGTACTATTTAATTTTTTTTTTACTCTTTATGAGAAAATATTTATGTGTATTATATAAGAAAATATTTTTTATTATTTAAATTAGAGTTTGGACCAGTTCTGTAACTGTTCCTGCAGATTATGACTGGTTATCTCGCTTATATAATATTTGATTATCTCGCTTATATAATATTTGATTAAATGTTTGGAGTTTTTTTTAAGAAAGAAGTGATAAATCTTTAGGTTGAGCTTAAATGCAACCTAACTCAGGGGCAGTTTAGATGGGCTTGTGCTTTTAATCAAATGTTTTAAATAAAAGTATTTTTTTAAAAAAAGTAGGTATTTGGTATTTGGATGAACTTGCGTAGAAGTGATTTTACTGAAAAAAACAGATGTTGTGCGTTTAGATGCAAAAATATAAAAGTACTTTTTAATATGTAAAATTATTAAAAATGACATATAAAAGTATTTTTTTAGAAAATTTATGAAATATTTAAGAGGTATATTGGTTTACAAAATTTTCTCTCTCTTCCATTGGACCTAATTATTTTTTAAGCAACATTTTCCTACTAAAAAAAAAGCAACATTTCTGCTTATTTTTAAAATAAGCACTTATGAAAATAATCCCATGTAAACGACCAAAATGAAAAAAAATACTTATTATTTTTTTAAAAAAACAACTTTTGGGACAGCAAAAGTTATCCCAAAAACACCCTCAATCCAAAAATTTTATGTATAGGCCCATGCCCAACCCGAATAAAATTATAAGAGCCCAACCCAATAACGTATTATTATAATTAATTTTAAAAATTAAAAAAAAAGGAAAATTAAAATTCCTTTAAGAAAAGAAAACTTTTAGAAAGTTATACATATTTTTCAACATTAAATATCTTAGAAATTATGAAATTATAAATTTTTTATATAAAAATGTGTATATATAAAAAATTAAAAAATATAATATTATCTTGTCTAAGCCCAATTTTAATACCCAAATCCGACCCATTAACAAAACAAACTTTTAAAAGAACCAAACTTTTACTCACTTTTATATTTTCTATTTTCGACCCAAAACTATTCAAGCCCACCAGGTTACACAACCATAATCAAGTCTACTTGAATATATGAGATTATATAATGTTTATTGTACAAAATTTTTAACCGCATGCTTGAATTCTTTATGCATACCAAAATCTATTATATTAACTTGTATTTTCATTTTCAATCTTATACAGCACGTCAAATCAGACAAAATTATTTAACAATTCAGGATCATATTATATCAAAATACATCTAACAGGAAAAAAAAAAATTGGAAGACAGCAAATGAACATGACCAGTTAAGCAAACTCATGCTTTGCACATAAACACTGCTCAGGAAAATTTTAATCAATAGCAATGCATTACCATGGATTTCACAAAAACCTCTTATTTTGAAATCTATCCTATATTAGCCTCTACAAGAGCAACTCTTTTGTACTTCAATCAAATACTGGTTGAAACCCAACCATAATACAGCACAAAATACACCAAGGACGTTGGCCTATCTCGTTTTTGCTCAAGCATCATCGAGAGCAAGGACTCCAGGGAGTGACTTTCCCTCAAGAAGTTCTAAGCTAGCACCACCACCAGTAGAGATGTGGCTCATCTTTTCAGTAAGACCAACCTTCTCCACAGCAGCAACTGAGTCACCTCCTCCAATGATGGTAGTCACCCCCTTGCCACTGAGCTCTGCCAGTTTCTTGGCAATAGCCTGCACAGAAAAGAGGATAGCCATCAGGACGTGCCAGAATATATCAAATATAAATGACCGACAGAGCAGAATTTTAAGCTTCGGACACTGAAAAACTCCTTGTGAAGTACGTCTGACCAGGAGCAGGCATGCGAGTTTTGAAGGAATCAAGTTGACAAATGAATCAACATCCTTTCATGTTAAGGGCGAGTATGATACTATTATATTAAGATAGAGATAGATGTAATACATAAGATTTACTACTAATTAATTAGTGGGCCTAACTTAAATTCTCATACACATTGTGTCTATATCTCTACTCTTGATGGTGTCATGTAGATGAGATGATCCAAATCTATTGACAAATACAGAAAATGGTGTGAACAAACTTTAGCAATTTTAAAATGGTCATGAGGCAGGTTCAGCTGAAATTTTACTCAATCGGTAAAGCAGGAACCAGAAATGAACATGACGAGTGAGATGTTGAAAGTTCAGAATATAATTGACTCTCAGAGTCCTTAAATGTGCGGAGTTAGAAATGGCGGGTGAATTGTTATGTGTGGTGCTGCCTATGGACGCTCAATGCAAAGGTAATTTCCACGTTAATCATACCTCTGTTCCTACTGCAAACTTATCAAACTCGAAAACACCCATTGGTCCATTCCAAATGATTGTCTGAGTCTTATCCAAAACTTCACTGAATGTTTTGATGGAATCAGGTCCAATATCCAATCCCATCCATCCATCTGGGATGCCTGATGCTGGCACAACCTGCAAGCACATAAACAAAGCTTTAAGTGTTTCTCAAGGCTCCAAACACGACTATGATCATACTACCACAAATGGTCATTCTAATATTTCCTTAGTTTAGATACTAAAAGCTTCGAAAAAGGAGCTGATCACGCAAATAAATTGTTAGTGCATTCGAAGAGTTCCTAAATGCAGTGTTTTGCAAGTGTGTATAGATATGATTGTACGTCAGTCTCCAGAAAATGCAGTTGCCAAGAGGGTGCTGATGAGGGATCATACAAATACATTGTCAGTGCATCCAGAGTTTCTAAATGCAGTGTTTTGAAAGCGTGTAAAGATATGCTTGTACGTCCGAGTCTCCAGTTGAGCATGCGTTTCAAAGAGATAGAAAGTGGGTATAAAAAATAAAATAAAATATTATTAACCACAATTCTCCATGAAAGCTAGTACCTTGCTATTTGCATCAGCAGCAAACTTGTCAGCTACGACCACATCAGTTGGAAGCAATAGAGAAACCCCTTTAGCCTTAGCCTTTTCAAGAAGTGAAGTTGCTAGATCAAGCTTGTCTTCCTCCACAAGAGATGACCCAACTGAATAACCCTGGGCCTTGTAGAAGGTAAAGATCATCCCTCCACCAAGCAAGAGAATGTTAACGTTCCCCAGCAAAGATTCAATTACACTAATCTTGGTAGAAACCTTTGATCCACCCACAATAGCTGCAAATGGTCTCTTGGGATTACCCACAGCTCCAACTAGATAGTCAAGCTCCTGAAACAATTAAACAAGTTATAGATCAATCCAACTACATAACTTACTGAACATAGGATGCAATTGACAGTTACCGCCTACACACCTTCTGCATAAGGAATCCAGCTACGGAGGGCTTCAAGTATTTAGCCACTCCTTCTGTAGAAGCATGGGCTCTGTGGGCAGTGCCAAATGCATCATTCACATAGAGATCAGCAAGAGAAGCTAACTTCTTTGCGAATTCAGGATCGTTCTTCTCTTCCTCCTTGTAGAACCTCACATTCTCAAGAAGCAAGACACCACCTTCTGGGATTTGAGCAACCAATTTCTCAACTTCCTCCCCAATGCAGTCATTTGCCATCTTAACCTATTATGAAGAGAAGATAAAATGATGATTATAAGGATACCCAGCAAGTAAGAATTAGTTGTTAATATTCTTCAGTATAATTACAGAAAAGAGAAAAAATCCAAACGAGACAGAGAAATTAAGAAGGCACACCTCAAGTCCAAGAAGTTCAGACAGCCTTGGTACAAGGGGCTTCAAACTGTATTTAGGTGTTACACCCTTTGGACGTCCCTGGATACAGCATTTTTATGGCAAATGCCAAAATCATTTCACAAGTTACTAATAAATCAACAATTCTGGGAGATTAGGGGATTGCAGTCAATACATGGGAGTTCAAGTAATTGGCACAGCTTTATATCACATCTATAATTGAGAAATAAGAAGAGAACAGAAGGGATAGAAAAGATAATGCCATCCTTCCATGACAGAAAAACTTAATACATTCGAATATAACATTTTCTGGTCTGTTGTACCCCCCAAACCCAAATGTTACTGATGACAAAGAATGCAAAAACGTATATTAAATAAAGGGAAAAAATAAGAAACGGCGTTAAATAGAGACATAAAAACAATCAACCAAGACCACCTGTAACCAACTCAAAAAACAATTAAATCAGAATACTATATAGAGCCTAATGGCACTGCATAGAAAATTTAAGATGTACTTAGAGATCTCAGATCTTTTCTAAGAATTAACTGTTGAGTCTTAATCAAACGACATAATAAAGAAATTCTATATGGATCGCCACAAGAAAATCCATGTAGATCTCCACCAATCAAACTTTTGATCATGCAAATACTCACTCTTTTCTTCATAAAAAGTATAAAGATAGTGAAAGGGCAGTGATTTTCCCAGTCACATACCAAAAACTAGTCAATAGCAAATATAATGATAACAAAGGATCGAAAATGTAAATCCAAGCGAGCTCAATCCAAAATCCAAATCAATCAAAGGAAAGCAAGACAGACCTACCCAGATATCTACAACACTGAATTGAAACAAAACAACCAAGGCATTGACCAGAAACTAGCGATCAACGGCGAAGCATGGCATACCAGGTGACTGGAAAGGATGACCTTGGCACCATGACCCATCAGGTACTTGATAGTGGGCACAGCAGCACGGATCCTGGTATCATCGGTGATGTTTGAGTTATCATCCAAAGGAACGTTCAAATCAACCCTCACAAACACCCTCTTGCCCTTCAAGTCAGCCTCCTTCAAGGTACTCACGCTCCTTTTGGTGGCCATTAAAACACCTTCAAATACAAAACCCAGAAACCAAACAAATCAGAACTAAAAAAAACACAAAACCTGCTGCAAAAGATCAGATTTTGATAACAAAACTTACAATGATGAAGATCAGAGATGAAAATTTTCAGAGTAGATATCAAGCAGGGACAAGAAAGTGGGCGAACGTTCCAGAATATTTATAGACCAAACGCTAAGTCTAGTACCGTGAAATGCGAACGAGCTGAACAAGCAAGGCACGTGTTCGCGAACCCATTCCGGAGCTCACCCACACAGTAGGCGTAGCTAAATCTGCGGACCAGAGTGAAACCGAAAAGCTAATAGGAACCGCCGAGCTTACTAGACACTTGGCCCAAATGCTACTTTGGTCCATAGTTTGAGTTTGTCTCCTTTGGATATTAACTATTGACAAATAAAAAGAAAATTTAATTTCCTCTCTTTTTATCTTACAAAGAAAATTACTGCGTCAAGAGATACTTTAATTTATATATTTATATATATATATATATATATATATATATAATTAATTAAAAAATTTAACTCTAATATAATGAATTTTTTTATGTGATCGCTACTTTTATCTTTTCTTTTTTAATATGATTCATGAATGATATTGTGAACTCACTTTATACAAATTTTTTATATTTGTTTATAAGGAGAATTTTTTTTTTGTAAAACTAACCTATAAAATATGTGTAAATTACATCAATTTTGAATTATTAATACATAAATATGTTAGAAGTGTGATATATTGGATCCAATCTTGACATATTTATGTATTATTTTATAATTAATCATTTATTAAAAATGTATATATTATATCTACTCAAAAATTTCTCATCAAATGAAATATAAATTAATATTAAGTGTAGATTATATTTAGAGAGAAAGGCGCAAGCAATTTAGTATAATTAATATTAAGCATAGATTAAATTTAGAGAGATGTGTGCAATTCACCTAAAATTAAAGATTATTAATCCATCATAGTATATATGAAAGATTATTAAGGTTTTCTAAATTTAAGAAGCACTGAGATCTTCTCATGATTATGTTGATCTTATAAATTATAGGTTCAATTATATTTTTAGTCCCCTAATTTATTAAAGTTATAATTTTGGTCCCTTTAGTTTTATTATGAATAATATAGTTTTCTTACTTTCATCAAAGTTACAGTTTTTGTCCATAAATTAACTTTCTATTCATTTTTTAACGATTATTGCTGACTTTGATATCAAAAAAGTTACATAGACTCTAAAAATTTACACGTCAACAATTAAATATGCTTACTCAACCTCTACATCAACATATAGGACACGGCAGTACCTCAAAGTTGGCATCTTTTCTCCTCTGAACAGGGTCTGCATTTCACTCTACGTTTTTAATGTTTCATGCCCCAATCCCTTCCACAATGTCCTAAGCCACCGTCTTCCATTTTCGACATCTCTTCCGACCTCATTTCCATCTTTATCTTCGACAAGCATGGTTATCGTTGTCCCTTCGAAAGTAAACAATAGTGAGATAAAAACAACTATTGATATGTATACTTGTGTCATGGATTTTTCTTGGGTGTCAAATGATGTTATTTTGATTATAACTAAAATGATGTTATTTTGATTATAACTAAAACGATGTTATGATAGGTTTAGGCTTGAAATGGTCACAAGACATGAGATTTATAGTTGTTGATACAATCTGCAAATATCAGCTGTGGAAAGGTGATATAAATGCTGGGTCAATTGATAGTTTAAAGTTAGATGTTACACATAAAATATTGTGCTGTTCTTTTCCCCATTCTATTAGGTTATTATCTTGCTTTGGATTTAATTTAGCCATCGCTGGATTCGCCATAGTGCCCCTTGACATATCTATAATGATAAACAGCTCATTCATTAGTTGTGATGAGGATGCTAATCGGTTGAAGCCATTATGAAGAATATATACTCAAATATTCAGATCATATATCTCTTGTTTTTCATTTTTACAATTCAGGAATATTGGCTGTGAATAAGGGTCTTTACTTTCTCATCAAGAGGAGGATTCAAATAAACTTCACCTATAGTCTTTAATTGCAGTTAATCTTTTATAGCTCAATGACAGCCTTTCTTTGCAGCCTGTATTCTTTGTATTTGTGATTTTGTATTTTGGGTGAACACTCCTTACAGCCTAACAATGGGGCAGTAGGGGAGTTTTTTTATTTTTTTTATATGTTTTGTAATTTTTTTAAATTTTTTTTGTTTTTTAAAATTAATTAATTAATTTTTATAGGATAAACTTTTTATAAAATTTTAAAGATGTTTTTGTATTTTTTGTAAAATTTTTTAAGTTACAAATGAATAGTAAAAAAAATTATAGATGAATAATAACAGGAATGTAAAGAAATTTAAGAACATCTTAAAAAATTTTGAAAAAAAATACATAAAATAAAAAATAATTAATTAATTTTAAAAAATTAAAAAAATTAAAAAAATAAACTTAAAAATTAAAAAAAAATGGGAGGGGCTCTATATATATATATATATATATATATGTAGTCATCTTTTAGTTTTACTCCTAGAAAGTATATGGAATCAATAAATAATACCTCCTTAAAATAAATTCACGACAGCGATTATCATTAAAAAATTAATAAAAAGTTAATTGAAAGATTAAAATTATTTTTATGAAAATAAAAAAATTATATTGTATAGATAAAAAATAAAAAATTATAATTATAATTTTAACAAACTAAAAGATTAAAAGTGTAATTAAACTAAAATTTTATTTTTTATAAACTTACTATTTGCTATTTTGTTATGTTAAAAAAAAAGTTAAATTTTAGTATGATTGAATGGATATGAAGATATAAAATAAGATAGAATAAGTTTGTAAAATTTGTAAGGAAAAAATTTGTGAGAACAGCATTAAGAATGCAATTTTAGGAGAATATAGAAATTTCAGTTTTTTCTGATTTTATAAAAAAATATTTTAATTTAAAAAATAACACTATTTTTAAAACATTAAAAAACCATAAATCTCTTTTAAAATTCTGTTCAATTTTTTATTTATATTTTCTCAAATATTGACAATTTTATTTTTATATTATGGTCAATAATGTCTAAATTAATTTATATACAAAGCAATTAATTCATTTTCGTATTCCAAACAAAAAAAAATATTCTCATTGTCCAATTAATTGACAAAATTAAAGTTTAAAGTTATAATAAATTAATGGCTAAAACTACATTTTATCCTTTAAATTAAAAAAGTTATACAATGTTTTTGTCACATCAAATACATGTACGTAAGATTAATCAAACTTAAGAGATAATATTAAAATAAATAAAAATATTTAAGATAAAATTAAAACCTCATATAAAATTAAAGAAAAAAAAGTGAGTTTTAACCTAAATTAATAATAAACAATCAAAATTTACTTGTTTATTTTTATTATTAATGTAATATCTTGAATGATAAAAAATCTTTATTTAAAAAACTGTTTTTATAGATTTTAAAATTTTAAAAATAAATATATGACGTGTATAAAAATTAAAAAATATATTTGAAGACTAAGAAAAGCGTCAAAAACGAAAACGCAACTGAAGTCGAAGCGCATGGTTGGGCGAATGCGGCCGTTAGGAAAACGTGGTTTTAGCAGAAAAAGTAATAAAATAAGATGGAATAAAAGAGACCCTGAGGTCATGACCGAAATAGACGGAGGATATTACAAAGGATATTCCCGACAAGCTTGAGACCATGCGTTTCAAATTTCAATAAATGGTTTTTTTTGGGAGTGGTTTTTTTTTTCTTTTTACTTTTTTATAAATTTTTTAAAATTTTAAAATTTGTTTCTTAAGTAAAAAATAAAAAAATACTCAAAGACATGGGTGCCTTTAGTGTAACTTAGTAGATATCTAATAAATAATTAGTGTTTTATAAAAAAGTATAAGAATAATAATAGATAATTTAGTTTATTAACCTACATTTTAAACACTTGTATTATTAATATAAATATAAAACAACAGCGAGTTTAAAATTGAAAAATTTATAATTTTTTATAGTGTTATAATTTATAGATATTATATTATTTAAAAAGTTTTATTTTGTAAAATTTTATTTTTATAAATTATTAATTTACTCTTAAATTCCTATTAGAATTGTGGTTCGTTCCCGAACTCTATAACCAAAGGCCATAATATACAAGGGCACAACCATTTCAAAATCAAAAGCAAGCCCATTTTTTTTTCCAAATAAAAGAGTCAAGGCGTGGTAATCATCAATGCATTGCATAAGGGAAGAGCACGCAGTGATGATATGCTTTGAAAGACAATGGGTCAATAATAACCAAAAATGAAGAAAGAAAGAAATCACTCTCTCTCTCTAACAAAGTCTATGTTTCTTTTTATTTCTCTCATTCACACTCTCTCAAATGGTCATAAAGTTTTAAATTTTGTAACTGATGGAAGAAGAAAAAAGAAAATATGTGTTTTTGTGGGGAAGATGAGAGAGACAAGGAGGACCATGAGCGTTCTGAATTTTCATGCATGAAATTTGGCTTTAAAATCACTCCAAGTGTGTTGATGGTACATCTTAAGAAAGTGGAAATCTTTTGATAATACATTAATCAAAAAATAATTCAAAACACATAATAAGAAAAGTAAAAAAAAGTAAAAAAGAAATCTTTTGATTCTTTTTTTATTTTTTTATTTTAAAAAAAAATTAAAAAACTAAAATTTATAATTTTAAAAATTAAAAAGAATACTCCTGAGTAGCATCCACCGGTTGGATAATAATAGCTCAAGTTTATGTTGTTTTCTCTTTTACCATGAAGAGATAAAAAAACAGAGTATCACAAGTTTTTTTGTAAACCTGAACATTAAAATGCTATCTTTATGCACTTTGTCTTTGAGGAAGTAAATCTTTGAGTAGATGGCTTTTAGGGGGCGTTTGGTACAGGGAAAATTTTTTTCTCCCAGGAAACATGATTCCTGGGAGTCATGGTTCCTGGGAACCTTATTCTCAGGAATGTAAAAATTGTGTTTGGTTGGTCTTGTAGATTCCTGAGAATGATAGATATTTTCATGTTTGGTTCA
>JASKGM010037154.1:0-23638 GCA_034509205.1 Ceratonia siliqua
TAGTATAATTATAAAAGTTTTATGTATTAAATACAGAGAGGTGTATGCTTTTTTATTGTCTATTTAATTACTGTAGAAACATGTTTAATGAGAATTTGGGTTAGTTACTTGTTATATGGCTTCGTACTACACGTTCTATAGTATGAAAATCTCTTTTTTCAAACTTGTATCCTTGAGCATGGGATTCTCCTCCCTAAGTCTTGCGACTCACCCCTTTCTTTAATTTTTTCTAGATAAGGCCTCAACAACTCGGCAATTATAACTCCTAGTTGTGCAAGAACCTACCAGTTGACAATTGGTAGGTTTGTCCTTGGCTAATGGAGTAATCTTAAGATTGATGGTGGATAGTTGGAGGACAGTTGGACAGGGCTTGCATAGGTTTGTCCTTTGTTTTGTTTGACATGTTATGTTTATCGCTTCTGAGTCAAACTTGTTTACTCTATTTGATGGTGAGCCTGTCTACCCTTTTATGTTGCTCTATTCTGATAATGTCCATATTGCTAGGGGTATGCTGTCAAAATTTCGTTAAATTCGCACATACTTAGTGAGAGGTTAAGAAGTGTGAAATTTATTCTGTTATATTAATGATTACCTGGTCTGTATGTGTTCAAGTCCAGACTTATGGGATACTACTTTACTGTAATTTCCAACGCCGATCACGTACCAGAAATTAGGGCGTGACACTTACACCCAAACATCCAAGATACTTGAGCAATTAAGATTCCACATACCAAATGACTCCAAAAGGTTTAGGGTATTGGAAATTTTTTTTTAACTTCAATCTTATCTGATAGAACCCTCGAGTAGAACTTGTGGAGAACGTGTTTATCACTAGCTATTAATTTGGGTTGTAATTATGTCCCCAATCCTCTCCTGTAATTTACATTCCTTCCCTGCATATAATTAGAATTTATTTCTAGCTTAGTTTTAGAAATATATTGAGGTTTTCTGGGTATATAAATCCACCCCTCTAATTGTAAGTTTGATAACAGATAATACAATTATCCCTATTATCCGGGAGATAGGTCCAGAAACCAACTCAGACAACGCCGACGACGCCATCGAAGTCTTTGCCGCTATCTAAAACACATCCACGCGCCGCCATGCATCGGCGCTTGAAGGCATGTGAAGGGTCCAACCACCGTCGAAATTGCCCAAAAACCTCCAACCATCAATTTTCGACCTATCCCGACTGTCAAATTTGGGCGTTCATTGCCAAATCTTCCTAGCCTTAATTGCCATCTCTTCGCCTTCATAGCCATTCTGTCCTTCACCTTTAGTTGCCATCTCTTCGCCTTCATAGCCATTCTGTCCTTCACCTTAATCAAGTCATAGCTCTGGAATTCTATGCAACTTGATGTTTCTTGCCACAGCATAATAAATTTGAGAAGTTGTCCGTCAAACTTACTCCAAAGTCAAGAATGCTGCACAAATTTATTATCTCAAGGTAAGGACTAGGTCCACTAAATAGGGAGGTAAATCTATCACTAAGTATGCTAATACCTTGAAAAATTTATGGCAAGAATTAGATTAGTATCAAGCGCTTAATTTAAAATGTCATGATTGTGCTACTGTTGTGAAAGAATTTCTGGAAAAATATAGGGTACATGTCTTTCTAGCTGGATTAGATTCTGAATTTGATCAAGTAAGGATCCAGATTCTTGGAAAGGATGAAGTTCCTTCCCTAAATGAAGATATCTCTATCATTCGGGCTGAGGAAAGTCGGAGAAATGTAATGCTTTAACCATGAACTGTGGAAGCATCCACCTTAACCTCAACACATTCAAAAAAAGGTTGACCAACCAACCAGCAGCCCTAGTCTCTTCACACACAGCAGACTAAAGAAAGACAGAATTGGGTCCAAGACAAAACCGAGACAACAAGGATAATTTGTGGTGTACCTACTGCAAGAAACCTCGACACACTAAGGACTGGTGCTGGAAGCTTCATGGAAAACCAAATAGCCGTGAATGGGAAAAGGGAAAGGACCAAGGGCAAGCATCCATGGCAGCCCAAGATAGTTCAGAAACTATACAGGAGCTTGGAGGTCTTAATAGCACAGAATTAGAGAAATTGAAAGGTTTGTTGGGTGCTCTTGAAAAATCTTCTAGCACTTGCTCATTGGCTTCCTCAGGTAATCTTAATTCCCTTAGACATAATGCCTCATTAGAATCTCCTGATAATACACTTTTAGATTCATGGATCATAGACTCTGAGACTACTAACCACATGACCAATTCTTCATACAAATTCATCACCTATACACCCTGTCCTAACAATAGAAAAATCACTGTGGCTACTAGTTCATACACAACTGTAGTAGGCATCAAAGATATTAAAATAATTCCCACATTTATTTTGAAAGATGTTCATGTCCCAAAATTGTCCAATAATCTTGTGTCCATCCAAAAGCTTACCAACGATATGAATTGCCGTGTTATTTTTTACTCCACTTATTGTGAATTTCAACACAAGTTCAGGGAGGAGGATTGGATTTGCTAAGGAAAATGAGAGACTTTACTACTTGTCTCATTAGTTTATTGCCAATAATAGTACTACTGTATCTTTTTCATCTTGCAATAAAGATGTCATTTGATATCATCATTTTCGTTGCGGTCATCCATCGTTTACAACCCTCAAAATTATGTTTCCCTCTTTGTTTCAAGGAGTTGATATAAGTAGTTTACATTGTGATGTCTGTGAATTTGCCAAACATACAAATGTTTTTTTTCCTATCATTAATAAAAGAACTACTTTTCCTTTTCAGTTGATTCATAGTGATATCTGGAGTCCCTCTCCTATTCCTAATACTGGTTCACAGTGGTTTGTTTCCTTTATTAATGACTACACGAGAGTAGCCTAGTTATTTTTGTTAAAACACAAGTTTGCTGTGGGTCATATCCTACCCAATTTTTTCTTCATGATACACAATCAATTTTGGTACAAAAATCAAGAGATTTCGATCTGATAATGCCCAAATTTTATCCTCCTATTTCCAAAAGGAGGGTATTATCCATGAGTTATCCGGCATCAATGCCCCTCAACAAAATGGGGTAGCAAAAAGAAAAAATAGGCATCTTCAAACACTACCCGAGCCTTTCTCTTTCACCAAAATGTACCAAAATCCTATTGGGGGGGAAGCTGTTCTCACATCTGTCTATGTGATTAATCGGATACCCACTCGTGTACTTGATTCTAAAAGTCTAATGGAATCTCTCTCAATTCTATCCTAATGTTTGAACCACCACCAATCTCACTCCTCAGATCTTTGGCTCTACTTCCTATATCCATGTCTATAGTCACCAAAGAGGGAAACTTAAGCCTCGTGCCATCACATGCATCTTTATCGGCTATTCTCCTACTCAGCGGGTTTATAAATGCTATCATCCTCCCACCAAAAAAATCCATATCTCTGCGAATGTCACCTTTGCTGAGGGAAAACCTTATTTTTCTCAACCTTATCTTTAGGGGGAGTCCGTATGTGTTAACGATAAGGAATTTTTTGACTTGTCCTCCTTATCTTCTCTTCCTAGCAACCATCCGAACCCAACTCTGTATTTGATTGACCCTGATAGGACTACAAATAATATTGACATTGTTAATGGAAAATATGAAATGGTGTATTCAAGGAAGAAAGCCAACACTCCTGATCTGACACAGGTTCAAGACTCCAATCTAAATCCTGTAGGTGAAGCAAATACAAATCCTGAATTTTCTTCCTAGAGTGAACCCATAGAACTAGAAGTGCCAGACAGTGATCTTTCTCTTCCCATTGCAAAATGGAAAAGAACTAGAGAGTATACAAAAAGGCCTTTATATCCTTTATCTTACTCAGTGTCTTTCCAAAATTTTTCACCTCACCATCAGACTTTCTTCACTAGCTTAAACACTATTTCCATACCCAGCACTCTATCTGAGACTTTATCCAAGGAAGAATGGAGGAAAGCTATGAGTTGAAAAAGATGCCCTTGAAAAAAGTATAACTTGGGAATTAGTTGGCTTACCTAGTGGAAAGAAATCAGTTGGATGTAAATAGGTGTTCACAGTGAAGTACAAAGCAGATGGATCCCTAGAAAGATATAAAGCTAGGCTTGTAGCAAAAGGATACACTCAAATGTAAAGGGTAGATTACCAGAAAACCTTTGCCCCCGATTGCGAAATTGAACACTGTGAGAGTCCTTCTATCTCTAACAGCACATTTTGAATGGGAACTTAAGCAGTTTGATGTGAAGAATGCCTTTTTGCATGGGGACTTAGAAGAGGAGATTTATATGTGTCCCTCCTGGTTTCAATGAAGCTATAGGGAGGAATAAAGTGTGCAGGTTAAAGAAGGCTCTCTATAGCCTTAAGCAGTTACATAGAGCTTTGTTAAACACTCCAAGACAAGGGGAGTTACAATATTGCTAGTATATGTTGATGACATAATCATAACTAGAAGTGAAGAAAGGGAGACTTGCAATAAAGGAGTGTTTAATTAAAGAATTTGAGATAAAGGAGTTGGGAATGTTAAAATACTTCCTTGGAATTGAGGTAGCCCACTCAAGACAAGGAATATTTATCTCTCAACAGAAGTATGTCACAAATCTTCTAAAAGAGACAGGGAAATTAGCATGTAAACCAGCTCTAACCCCTATAGATCCCAACCATAAGCTTGGAGAATCTACTGAAGATCCTGCGATTGATAGGGAGATATACCAAAGGCTAGTTGGAAAGCTAATCTATCTATCACACACAAGGCCAGATATTGCATACTCAGTAAGTGTGGTTAGCCAGTTCATGCATAATACTAGGGAAGCTCACTTACAAGCTGCCTATCGAATACTACACTATTTGAAAGCTAATCCAGGAAAAAGAATTCTGTTTAAAAGAAACCTTAGCTTGGATTTAGAAGCATATACTGATGCTGACTATGCAAGATCTCCTACAGATAAAAAGTCAACATCAAGATACAGTACATTCCTGGGCAAGAACCTGGTGACATGGAGGAGTAAGAAGCAAAATGTTGTAGCCAGATCAAGTGCAGAAGCTGAATTTCAAGCAATGGCTCTAGGAATTTGTAAGTTGCTATGCCTAAAGATCATTCTTGAAGACTTAAAAATCAAATGGAATGGACCTATGAGGTTGTATTGCGATAACAAGTCAGCAATAAGCATTGCCCATAATCCAATACAGCATGATAAGACAATACACATAGAGATTAATCGACATTTCATTAAAGAGAAACTTGACAGTGACTTGATATGCACACCTTATGTTCCATCTGGAAGTCAACTTGCAGATGTCCTCACAAAAGGACTACACACAACAATTCAACACAATCATATCCAAGCTGATAATGGAATATCTCTACTCACCAGCTTGAGGGAGAGTGTGGAAAACGTGTTTATTACTAGCTATTAATTTGGGCTATAATTAAGTAATTATGTCCCCAATCCTCTCCTATAATTTGCATTCCTTCCCTGTATGTAATTAGCATTTATTTCTATCTTAGTTTTAGGAATAGATTGAGGTTTTTTGGGTGTATAAATCTACCCCTCTGATTGTAAGTTTGATAATAGATAATACAATTATCTTTTTACACAGAACTCACCCCAAAAGCTAGCTCATAAGGAGAGGGTACCCAAGGCCTATATAAGCCCCACACCAATAGCCTATACTATCGATGTGGGACTCCAAGTCCCATACCTTGCAATGGCATTCTAACAATTCTTGCCCTTTAAACAGCAACATCCACAGAGTTGGCTGTCCACTTGGGAAACCTTCGTTCAGGAAACCTTTGCTCTGGCTTCTCTCAACGGCTCGCACGACTCTTTCCCCGATCACTCTTTTCCAACCCACAACCACTGCCCTCCAACACCGAACTACTCTGATACCATTGATAGAACCCTCAAATAGAACTCATCCCTCAAAAGCTAGCTCAAGAACGAAGGATGCCCAAGGACTATATAAGCCCCAAACCAATAGCTCATACTACCGATATGGAACTCCAAGTCCTATACCTTGCAATAGCATCCTAGCACTATCTCTACCAGAAAATGATATCTTTGGAATCAATATAATTAATTAATAGACAAATATCTCTTGAGCCCTTGATTTCTTAAGGAAAAAAAAAAACATGAAACAAAAGTATTGCATCACATGACAGGAAGCACATCAAATTTTATGTTTCTCAGCAAAGGAACCAGGACGTAGAACCTGGAAATCATAAAGACCTAACTGTTAATGAATAATAATAAAAGGTATAATAATACTTAAAGGCAGCATCAAGACAGCTTTTGCATAAAAAATGCTCTTACCCCTAAACCCAAGAGTTGACGTGTTTCAGCATCAAGAGCACCTGGCCTCAAACCATCATACCTTCCAGCTGGAGAATTCTGATAATATCGAGTTGGATTGCGGGAAGCAGAGTTCTGGTTCCGTTTAGACTTGTGTTGCTTACGAGCAATATTGACAGCAGCATTATCACGAGGCCTTGGACAGTCTCTTAAAGAATGATTGTATGAACCACAGTTGAAACACCGGGCAGCATCATCAATGATCTCCGGACCACTACATTATTTTTTTAAAAAAAAAAAGTAGATGAAAGAAGGCAATTTATTGTGATGGATTCTATCAATATATATTGTTAATTAACAGATAGACTTAATAATGAAAATTGAAAAGGCACACTCTTTATAATAAGCAATTAATAGCTTTATAAAGAATAAGTAACATACACCAGAACAAGGAGCACCACATCAGAAGTGTAAGCAATATAAAACATCTAGCAAATCCCATCCCACTACTCGTAGTCCCAAGAACAGAGCTCATAAACCCTCTGTAACAATCTCCTTATTTGTTCTAACCTTGGTGTCAATATAAAGAAACCTGGAACTGCTTTCCAGGTCTTTATTCTTATGCCCTTCCCCAGTTCTTTGCCCCACATGAAATGAAGGAAAGCAGCTCCCTAACATCTTTAGGTATATGTCACTGCGTTACAAAATAACTAAGTAGTAGGTGACAAAGGATTGTAGCAACAGGAAAACAATTAGGAAAACGATCAGCTATTTCACCTTTGTGTTTACATAAACAAACTCAACTGACAATGAACATATAGCTTGCAGTTAAATCATATTATATATGCTGTCAAAATCATTCCCTATACTACCGTCCACATACAAAAAGATCTTAGTAGAACTTCCAGCTTCCAGGGAAAGGACTAGGAGCAGGCCCTGGTTCACATTTGCTAAGTAAAAAAACTGTAACAGAAAAACAACCATTTTTCTTCAGCTTCCCACAAACATAATCATATTTGTGCCACTACCCACAATAACCCTACAGCAAACTAAAGAGAGCCCAATCCTGCAGATGTCTAATTAAGCTCACACTTCAAAACCTCTCCCTGTAAATGACACCCTGTCATCAGCCATAGATTCTTCTTTGTCCAGAATTATTGAAAACATTGGAAATAAAATCTTGATAGGCACATCATTACACCATATTTCTTTCAAAAATCTCACCTTATTTCCAATAATGTTCAAGCAAATAGAGGAAGAGAAATAATCCCAGTCCTGAAGCCCCCATGACCATTCAGTTACACAATTTAAAAACACTTTTTAAGTTTTATATATAAACAAAAAAAAAAAACTTTATTGTTTTATGGTGTTCTGCCAATAACCAAAATCACTTTTATGTGACAGCAGAACCTGTTATTTTTCTCTGTAGAAGAGAAGCAGATATTTTGGAGCTTCAAATAAAAGCAGAAACTAGCTAAATTGGTTTTTCTCGATAGTGACTCAATAAAGCACTTTTCACAGAACCAGCTCTTGTGATAGCAGAAATCCCACAATATGGTCATACAGCAAACAGTAAGAATACTGTTCCACAAGCTAAAACTATAGACGGGAACTGGCAAATTAATCCCACCCCAAAACCCCATCTTTGGCAGCCACTGTCATCTTCCATAAACTACAATCTGCTGCTGCAAAATGCCACATCCGGTAGCCAAGTAAGACCCCTCATCGCACGTCCGCAAGCCCCTCAAACCTAAATTACCTGGTTGCTAGGCTAACACATATTCCCATCTCGCAAAACGAAATTTGAATTCTCCACCTATACCATTCCAAAGGAAATCATGCTATAGCTTCTCTAACCTTCTACCCACCCATCAATGACGGATATCAAACCATTGTAAACATTCAATCAATGGAGTGGTTAATCTCTCCCTTCCCACTCCATTCCATCCCACCCCACTCCATTAATGACCACTCCACTCCACTCTCTTCAAAACTCCCAAACAAGCCCAAAAATCCAATACAGAGGCTAACTACTGAACTGAATATAATCAAATATACCAACAGGAACAACCTCACTCCTATAAAGAATGATTTGTAATCTATCACCTTGAACATTCACCAAAATCTATGGCATCCATGGCATATGAAGGGGTATCAGACTCTGACTTGGATAACCAACCAAACAGATCCATAGGACTTTCAATTACTTCAATAACAAATATGCATTCCTTATATTCAAATTAGAAATCTCAATACAAGAAAAGCCATAACATTTAACAAAACTAGTATATCTAGAAAGTCCCTTTGCCCCACTTACAATTTATGATTCCTTTGTGGTCGAATACCAATTGCAATTAACTATTAGATCACTAATTTACTTGAACATATAGAACTTCCGCTATATCCCAAGCAATAATGTGAACACGAATGTTATCTTCAATCTTCACTTTTTGTTTCAAATCTTTCAAAAATAACATTATCTATTTCAAATCCTTGTTAAATAAAATGTCAAGGAACTTTTCAACCCAAAAGCTTAAGCTATTAGGTGAAGGCTTTGGAATATTTTATGAATATCTCTAACATGACCCCTCATGCGAAGGGCTTGAAGAGTGGACAAAGCACAAACCCATCATACCTTCTGCGGAAATTCGAATTTAATAATAAAGTATGGGCACTGCAGTGATCAAACTCCTGCCCACTAGGACTTAGAGGTTCTGATACCATGTCAAGAGTCATTCAACCAAAAAGATTAAGTTGTTAGGCGAAGGCTTAGGAATGAATTTTTGAATATATCTAAAACATAAATCAACAATAATTATAGGGTTAAAAAAATTTAAATTAAAATAAAATACAATAATTCTAAACAACACTCCCATTTTCTATGTCCACTTCCCTTATTTTTTCTACTATATTATTTCTATTACTTTTTCTCTTAACTACACAAACGAATGAGTCTGACACTTTCTAGTGTATGATAATAAGAAAACAGTTCCTACCTCAATAATATAACAAGGTGGTCCTTGCAAAAAAAAATAAAATAATAAAATAAGCCAACTTACCATGCAAGAGGAATAGCAAGGAGTTGGGGAAAAAAAGTTGGAGTGACCTATTTTACTAATTCTTATTCTTGTTAGCTTTTACCTCGTACAGGCCCCAGGAATCAAACTTTACAAACTAAACAAATGAAACTTACACCAAGAATTTAAATATGCAATCTCTCTGAAAATCTCGCCATAATCACAAAATGCAATAAAAAGCAACCTATTACTATGAAATATAAAGGTACTTAAAAAAAAAACAGTTCATTCTGTAATCTATTTAAATTTTAAACTAGAAATTGGACATAAGCTCATATTAACTTTTGTAGAGCTTCCATTTCAGAAATACCAACATCTATAACCTCAATTATCAAGGAATTTCATTAAGTCTCTGAGAAAGGTTTTCTATATGCAGTGCAATAACACAAGATTGGATAACCAATAAACAACTTAACAGGCTAACAAAAAAGATGGTCAAAGAAGAGACATATTTCAACTAGTCATACTTGCCCAAACAATCATATTTATAATGTCCTAAATCCTAATGTCAAATAAGTCCATCTAGAAATAGAAAGCTTAGTATCCCCACATTTCATCTAATATAACACAAAGTAACAGTGTATACCGCTCAACATTACTCGAAGCCTCTGCTGAAGTCAAACCCAAAGCATATCCACGATCATACAGAGGCACAGAATTACCATCTAAGGGAATGAAACCCTTATTCTCCTCTTTTTTTGTGTGGTTATCCAACCAAAATGACTGCAATTAAGAAAAGGGAAAAAATAATATATCTGATATGGCTAACAGTAAACTTACTGGATATATGCTTCCCATAACAACCACAAATCCTCACTATGCAACAGAGAGAAAAGGCATCATGAATGCTAAAAAGAAACAAGAAAAAATAAAAGTGATAGAGCAAAGACTTCAGTTAAAGGAAAAAAAAAGAATAGGTACTTAAAAAGCATATCCCCTCACAAAAACAGTAGCAGGTAATTCATGGATATGAGTCATATGACAGAGTTTCAAACTGTGTTATTGAACACTGAACAGGAGTTCTAGTACTGTGACTTCAATCTCCTATATTTAGAAATATTGTATGTTTCAAAAGAATCAGTTAAACCGTGAAAGACACATAGCAGCCACTAGGCAAACATTGCCTTTAAAGTGTAACCCTTTTAAATCAAATGCAAAAAGAAATAGTAAGAATGAAAAGAAACAAGAAAATTCAATGACTTCAGCCACAAAATGATTAAGGCTTATATACTTCTATGTGCATTCCTATCCCATCACCAGCAGTGTCAGCATAATAAGTCAAACAGATTTAAGTGGCTAGGCAGGGCAATCAAAAGCCCCCAGCCAAGCCATTTGTCACTATGATCAAAATAGGAATTCCACAAAATTAGTCAAAGGCTCCCAACTATTAAGTCCCAGTTTAATAATTGCCCCTGTTGTAGACTATTAAGCTGGAGTTACACAAGAGGACAGTCTAGAGAATTTAGGGAAACACTTGAGAGAGACCTAGCCTCTCGAAAGCTAGGGGATTACCTTTATTTTCTGGTTTCTTTGTTTGAGTATTCTATTCATGAGGCTGTTGGCACTTGGAACTTACTTATTCAGAACATTAACTTCTATTTTATCTCTATTTGTCCTATCAGTCTCAGTTAGCTCTCTGTTTGCTATTTTCAATGTGTTCTGTGTCTATTTGGCTAGGTAAACTAGGCAAATTGGTATAAGAGCAGGTTGACACGACCAGGTTAGGCGACGAGTGAAAAAAAAAAAGGCCGGTGAGTGTTGGGTCTATGAAGATCGACACCGTCGAGCATTGCAATGCCAGCCTCCACGTGCAACGTCAATGAGGACCAGGTCCCTCGTGGGCGACAACATCAAAGCCAGACCCTTCGCATGCGACAACATCAAAGCCAGACCCTTCGCATGCGACAACAAAAGAGTCTCAGGTTGCTCTGTGTTGGTTACTACGGGGGTTACCTTGGTGAGTTCTAGAGTTGCTCGGTAAATCCTTTTCAACGACGACGATGACAACGACAACAATTTGGTTTTTTTGTCTCCGTCATCAATTCCGTCTCTATTTTAGAGGAAGGTTCTGCAACAACAGCATTCTATTATTTTGCAACTAGGACATGGTAGCGTCGGTGAAAGGGCCATAGCATGCTTCCACATGCGACAAAAACAAGGTATCAAGACTAAAAAAAAAAACTATTGAGTATCGATTTCGTCCGTATAGCCACTGAGTATATTGGAGGTGATGGGGAATACATGGATAGAGGGCACGCGAAGTCTTGGAAAATTTGGAATTAAATGTGACAGCCATAAAGGGGTTAATGGAAGAGATGTGCAAATTATTGAGGAATCAGGCCGGGAGGATGTTGAAGAGGAGGGCTAACATCAGCAATAGGGGGGAGGAAACCGAGTGAGAGGCTTCACGCAATAGGGGTGTGAGGGGGGAATCCTAAAATCGCAGGCTGGAGTTACTCAGTCTTCTCAAGGGAGGACCCTCACAGTTGAGATTCAGGGCTGAGAGGTACTTTGGCATCAATGGGATCCCAAACTAGGACAAGGTGGCCGCTGCTGCAGTCTGCATGGAGGAGAGGGCTCTGAATTGGTTGCAGTGGATGGAGGCCAGGGAACCCATTAGTGGGTCAGGCCACTTCAAGGTTGTGTTACTAGGGAGGCTATGGCCTTCTCAGAAGGGAGTGCCCATGAAGAGTTGATGGCTTTGAGGTAGACTAGGACGGTGGAGGAGTATAAGGGGCAGTTTGAACTACTCTCAGCTCCTTTAGAGGACATGTCAGATGAACTACTAAAGGGAGCCTTCATCAATGGACTGATTGACAACATTAAGGTTAAGGTGAAGTTGATGAAACCTAAAACCTTAGCGCAGGTGATGAGGATGGCTCGAAAGATTGAGGATAAGTTCTTGGCCCTAGGGAAGTCAAGGAATATGAAGGACGAGTGTGGAATACAGAGAAACCCACTATACAGCCGTGGAGGTACGGCTAGTGAGGTAAGCCACCCCACTTACTCTTTTAACAATACTTTCAAAACTGTGGAGGCACTAAAAGTGTACACTAGAGGTGGAAATAATAGTGTGGCAACAACAGAAGAGTCTAGGAGGAAACTCTTCGAGGAGTAAGATGGAAGGAGGTTATAAGAGGATGTGGGAACAGAGTACCTAGTTAGAAGTGGGGGCCGGGCACAAGTTCCGAAATAAACAACTACAAGTGCTCCTAGTGGCCTCGAATGATGAGGAGGATAAAGAGAGACCCGGAGACGAGGAAGGTGGAGAAGTGAAGGCAGTGGAGTTATCATTCAATAACATGGTGGGCATCGCGGCTGCCGAGACAATGAAATTAATGGGGAGAATTGGTGAGCAAGAGGTGCTGATCCTTATTGATAGTGGGGCTCCCCACAACTTCATTTCCTCTGTCGTCATTCAAAAAAGGAAGATACCAGTTGAGGAGACAAAGGAGTTCAGCGTCCTCGTGCGGAATGGAGGTCAGGTGAAGGGTGAAAGAATATGCAAGGGGCTTGAGTTGTATGTGCAGGGGATCACCATAACCCAAGATTTTTTCCCTTTTGAACTTGGAAGTGCATATGTCTTGTTGGGGGTAGAATGGCTAAAGTCGCTTGGGGAGGTGAGCTCAAACTGGGAAACGTTGACAAAGCACTTTGAGCATGAAGGTAGGAGGGTCAAATTGCGAGGGGACCCAACTTTAACCAAGGCGCTAGTTTCCTTGAAGCCTATGTTGAAGACTATCCATGGGGAAGGCCCCAAACTATGGGTTGAGTTCAGAGCGTTTGAAGTTGAGCAACCTGACTTTGAGAGGACCTGGGAACCATCAAGGGTCTCAATTCCCTTCCTTTCATCTTGACGACAAGGTGAATGTCAAAGGGGGGGATAATGAAGATGTTTACTAGAGTCTATTCTAGAAAGAAGGGCAAAAAGGAAAATTGACAAAACGAGTCCTTGCAAATTAGGAATAAAGAGTCCTCGTCTTGCAAGGAATGAAGAGTTCTAGTCTAATTAGGAATGGAGAGTCCCAATTTGATAATTAACCCTATTGTAGGCTATTTAAGCTGGAGTTGCGCAAGAAGACAATGGGGAGAATTTAGGAAAACACTTGGGAGAGGCCTAGGCTCTCGAAAGCTAGGGGATTACTTTTATTTTCCGGTTTCTTTGTTTGAGTATTCTATTTCATGAGACTGTTGGCACTTGGAACCTTAATTATTCAGAATATCAGTTTCTATTTTATCTCTATTTGTCCTGTTAGTCTTGGTTTGCTCTCTGCTTGCTGTTTTCAATGTGTTCTGTGCCTGTTTGGCTAGCTAAACTTAGCAGGTTCCTATCATATTCTCATTAGCGGCTATATCATACCAAACTTTCATTCCTATATTACCCCTCCACTCTATCAATAACTGCTCCTCAATCATATTTTTATTTTTAAAACTTAATCAAATATAACTACTCTAAAGAAACTAACTATATCATCTATTTATAAGGAGTAACAGAATAAAAAATTAAAATACAATAAATTAAAATAATTATTTTAATTTTTATAATATGAATTGACATACACATTAGTGCATGTGACACTAGTAAGCAAATATGTGAAACATTTTGACAAGAATATTTATATAAGATGTGATAATTATGGCTTTAGTGCAGTCAATATAGACTGAGATGACGCTGCAATGGCTGCTGCAACTGTATTATCACAGCCAACTGCACACAATTGAAGTTGAGGACAACTAAAACCTTTTAATCTGGGAGAAATCATCATTAAGACCATGAAAGTAATGGGACAATCCAAGGCCAACTCAAGTTGAACAACCAAGAGCTTCATGATCTGCAGATTTACAGGTTCACATACAGTCTCAGGAAACTCACCACTGCAGAGGTCTTTTCCAGGCCAACATGTAGAGCAGGAAAAAATGTTTCTTCACCAGTTTCTAACACTTCACTAGGATCCTGTACAGAGAGACATATTGTTAACTTCTTTTTATCATACTGTGGAAAACCCAAATAGCAATAACTGTATTTTTTGACAGCACAATACACAACCAGTTATATAGAACCACTTTTTAAACTTTCATTAATAAGCTTCAGGAAAAAATAACCTCAAGAAAGATGCAAACAACAATTTAATAACAAGCTCCCAATCAGAAAGCAGAAAGCAGAAAACTAAACCCAACAGTAAGAAAAATCAGAGTATTTTTGCCCTCATAAAAGAAGACATATTATTAGAATAGAGAACGAAAGAAGACGAGAGCAGAGGATGAAATATCCTTCTAGAAGAAACAAAGAACAAACAAGAAAATTACATCAAAAAGCAGAGCTCACCGGTATCTCTGCTTATCCAACAAAGAAACCTATCTAAGATTGCCATTAGCTGAGCACCATAAGCAGGCTAAGAAGACCACTTTATCCCACAAATGAGGCAGCAGCAAAAATTTATCCTTGAAAATACATATAGCCACTCATTTCCTTGCCAGTACACCAAATATATAAGGATCCTCCCATTGGACTTTCTCCAGATCACTCAAGTTGTCATGGGTCAGTTTTTTACGAGACTTTGTCAGAACCTAAATCTAAAACCAATTATTAACAGTAGACAAGTTCATTCTGATGTTTTTAACAGGTGAACGGTAAGATGATAATGTTATTTTTTCCAACTCAAATGAGGTGCTCATGTTAGCAGATTCCCATTTGCATATCATCATTGAAATCAACCGCTGGTTGAGTCATGAAACATTCACCTCCTTGGTTTCAAAAAACAAAGAATTGTCAGATTACCGCATTCCAGCGAAGGGTTTGTTTCTGAAGACAATATGCACCAATCATCACTAATGCAAAAGTTATTGACCTCACATCACAACAAGCTCCAAGATTAACTTTGAAAGCACTCTCAGCTCTGAAAGTCCTATGGTTTTAAGAGATAAATAAGCCTGAATTTGTATTTGTTCATATTTACAGACAACATAATTATTATTTGGGTTAGAGCTCAACCTAGACACATGAGCAAACTCTAACATCATTCAATGATTACTTTTTTGACAAAAACTATTCATATTTATCTTCTTTTTCCATGTTTTCTTGTAAGGTATCTTAACCTCATCCTGTATTTACTCCTCTGATCACTATTAATGGAATTCTTCTTTCCTTAAGGAGAAGAAAAACAGTTATCTTTACCTTGGATGTACCATCATGTTGAGCATGCCATTCTGACCATTGCTGTAGTAGTCCCTCAAGCTTTTGTTTGCTAGCTCTAAGAACAGTTACACATGTTAAAATATTAACCAATGAAACTAAACTGCATGATCCTACTTTTTGTTAGAAACTATATATATAAGTTTTTACTTGTATATTCTGGTGTAGGTTCAAGTTCCACTCTTACATTGAGGAATACGTGAACCATGTCCCATTCTTTTACATAACTTTACTTGCCAGCGTAAAGAAAAATACTACCACTAACCTTGTTAGGGAATTATAGACAACATGCACTGAAGGTTGATGTTCATCAACAGTGATGCGGGCTCTTTTAACACCCAATAAAGCTGCCATGTCAAGTTATGGAGAACACTAATTTAGGGATCACATAATAAATGCAGAAGAAAACTGTTCCAAAATATTCAACGGTGGTATCACATATCAATTGTAGAACTAGGAAGGTAAATCCATACAAATATACATGCAAGTAAATTCTGATATGAGAAAATAACTATGGAAGTTTTTGAAATTTAAGATAGAAAAATTGCATAAATACATTAAAGAATTCAATAAAGATTTGGCCAATACAGCATTAGATTTTAGTTAAGAAGAACCATTACACAGAATATTGTAGCAAAACCAATTTAGAGCAATTATACTGTACAAATTATGAACGTGCACATCAAACACGAAAGGAAAATTTCTCATTCTTTGTTAAGAAAAATTTGACTTTGTCCACCAAGCATATCATCACAATCCATGGAAATTTTTATGACTCCTGCTCCAAAGAACTTAAAGTTAATTTCTAAGCTTTAGAATAAGAATCCTATCTGTAAAGCATATGAAGCAAGCATAGTACCCCAATGTAAACATATAATTAACATACAGGGTTTTCTATACAGTAGAATTTATTAGTTTTCAACCTACTAACTAGAACAGGCTTGAAGAAGACTATATATATATATATATATATATAGAAGACAACCTTAGATTACTAAATTTAATAAAAGGATACAACTTCCGCTATGGCTTCTATTGGGACTTTCATCCCTGAGAATTAGGCAACCATTCTCAGAATTCACTCTTGTGTTTTCACATTTCATTTCTTCCGAGACCATAACAGTTTCAGTCAACTCAAAATTCACTTGCAAGGTAGGTTGATCTTCAGCTAAATCCTTGCCAAGGTTCGTTTCTGGAAGCCAATGGGCACCCTTAGGCTGAATATGATCATCAGTCTGGCAAAGTTTTTCATTTTCCAGCTTATCCTCTTCATCCAAAAAATCACTGGGATGAGGGCCAGTATTACCACAGTTTTCATTGGTCTCATGCTTACAGCCAGATTTATTTGATACAGGAAGGCTAATAGTATCTTCAGTTTCCATCAGTGAATGATTTTCTACATAATCTTTTGCAAGGTTTGCTTCTGACATGCAGCAAGTATCTTCATAGTCACCATCACCTTTGTGCCGCAGACATTCCGTACTTGGAATGTCTTCTTTATGCTCAGAATTGGTAGGTTGAGAATCAACGCCACTACACCTATATTGGGTTTTGCTCTTTTCACTTCCAGAATCAGAATCACTTAAAGAGGAAAGTCCATTCAAATCCATATCATCCACATATAAGAGATGTAAGAACCCTTTTCAATAGCAACTTCACCAGGAAAAACACAGAAATAGAACTGCAAAAGATGAATATCTATCAGTAAAAGAAGACCCGTACATGAACATGAAAAGATGTCTATAAAGAAGCTTCCAGTAAAAAGTTTTTTAAAAAAATGGAAATATCAAGAAACAAAAAGATTTGGGTAAATTACAATTTATCCCCTATGGTTGCCCCAAAATTAGTTTGTCCTTGTGGTTTAAAGTGTATCATTCAAGCTCCCTGTAGCTTGTTTAGTTATCACTTAACCACCCTATGATCATTTTCATCTAAATTTTAGCATAAATAATCATGTAAATGTTAAAACAATGAATAGTTTTACTGTTAAAAGTCCGTTTCACTTATATCTTGAACAGTCTCATAGTACTATAAAGCTATTGCTTGAATTAAATTGATAGTTTAATTTTCAAATATCAGTCTAAGCCTAGCAAAGACCTCAAAACATTATAAAATTGTTCAAATTATAAGTAAAAAAACAAAATTTAACAATGTAATTGTTCATCGTTTTAGCAATCATGTGATTATTTTCATTAAAAACAGGTCAAAAAATACCACAAGCTAGTTAAATGACGATGGAACAAACAACAAGGGTTAAATGACACACTTTCAACCACAAGGGGCAAACTGATTTTGGGCCAAACCACAGGAGATAAACTGTAATTTACCCAAAAGATGTCGCTCAAAAGGAAAGATTTTGCTCAAAAATGTTACACAGTTCATAAAACTTAAGCATAAAAACATAAGATGGCACATAGACCATATATTAGATCTTTTTGAAGAAAAGGATACTTATGTGTACCATTACATAATATTAGAAAAGCTTACAGCTAGAACATAATATGTAACACCAGAACAACTTAAAATTATATGTTCAAAGTTTCAACTTTACAAGAGCTACAGATTTGAAATATTCTAAAAAATCAACATTCAAATCCTAACATGAAAACTAAGCTTTATCATCAATGGCTTTCCCATCATAAAATCTTCATCTTCTTGCTTTCTTAAGACGAGTCAAGCCCCAGATGTTGACACTTCCAGAGAAACCAAACAATTTACCATTCCAAAATCGGGATTTAAGCTAAGAAGCATGGACACTACTAGAACATTGACAATCTAAATTGTCAATGTACTCTTTGAGGCGTCATGACTGTTAAGAGTATCAGACTCATGAAACAGCTCCTTTTTTAAAGTATTCGCGCTTCATAGGATTTAAGAAAAACCAGTAATATGAATCATGAGTAGCATACAATTAAAGAATTTCCTTCAAATAAACTAAATAATTCAAATGAGAAAGTTACAGGGGAAAAAATAAAATTAAAAATAAATAAACAATAGAGTTAGAAGTAAGAACTTTCGGGCTATGGTCAAAATATCACAAAAACATGTGCAATGGCCAATAACCAACTCAATTATCAACGCTCACTGAAATACCAAGATAATGGGTTTGGTTAATCCTAATGCAATCCCAAGAGTATTGCCCCAGTGAGTATTAGTAAGAGAATGCGCAGAGAGAACGGAGAGAATAACCAACCCCGAAAGGAATCAGCTAGTGGGTTGCAGGTTGCTCCGGCGTCCTCTGGCATGCCGGGAATCAGCAGCACAGAAGCCGATGTCAGAGAAATAGAGGGACAGAGAACCCTAGATGTGTCCCGCTCGATTAATTTGGGGTGGAAAACCGAGACATTGAGTTTGGTTATTATTATATTTTCTTTTTTATTTACATATTTTACACAGAGATAAGATTAGGAGTTAGACAGTTACAGTTACTTTTCCTTTTCCCCCCAATCCTTTATCGATAGACAATCACATTCAAATTGAAATCCTCATTTATTAATTTATATAAAATAGTTCAAAGAAATAAATTCCTACCCACCCAACACCCTCAACTAGTTTCGCTATGTTTTGAGAGGAATTATACCCTACTATCCTATCATTTAAATCATCGTTTAAATCAAATAAAAAATTTGATTATTTAATATGTTCATTTTTTAAAATACAACTCCAATGTCAAAAATATATATATATATATATGTTTATTAAATTATATTTAAATGTATTTAGAATTGTGAAGACGAGTCAACCCGTCCCATCTCATTTCAACCCGCCTTTAGGTAAGACAGAGCAAGTCAACCTACCAAGAAGGCAGGTGCTAATCCATCCCTCCCTTAGGTCCCGCCAAAAAAATAAAAAAAATTATAATTTTTTCTTTTGTAACAAACAATATTGGTTAATATAATTCCATAAACATAATCTTTTTTTTTTTTGTGACAAACAAAACTGATTAATAGACATTTATTAGTTATGATCATTTTTATTTTAGAATTGAAATAATTTATAAAAAAAATTATTTTATTAATATAATTAGATAAATTTTGGAGTAAATTATTGATATAAAAAAATAAAAAATAACTATTAGCTAAATGTGAAAATATGAAGTCTATTAATCATATATAATATTATACATTAAGAAATTACTAAATTAATAACAAACAATTAGAAGAAATAAGAAAAGAAGATAATGTGTGAATTAGTAATTTGTCATTATCATAGCAGGCATATGAATTTTTTAATAATATCAAGTTTATTAAATTTCGTTAAGTATTACAATAATATATGTAAATTACCAAATTAATAATAGTCAATTAATATATATATTTTTTAACTAAGATCTATTTAGTTTATATAAGATTTATTAAATTCAATATTAAGAAATTTTATAAGTATTTATTTATAATGATCAAGACAAATAATTACATAATATAATTATATCATTGGGTGATGCTATTCTATCGCCCATTTAGGACTATAGCATAATATTTTTTATCTCCATATCTCATTTTTTTAATTTTTATTTCAATTTTTTTTATTTTTTAACATTAAATAATTATTTTTATGTCAAATTTTTTCAAAAATTTTTTACACTTTTTATACTATTTATTTATCATTTTTTTTAAATTTACTTTTTCATAAATAAAAAATTTAAAAAAATATATTTCAAATATATATATAATATAAAATAATTGATTAAAATCAAAAAATAAAAACATAATAAAACAAAAAATAAAAAAATAAAAAAATAAAATGTGAGAACAAAAAATATTAAGTTACCGCAGGGGCAACAAGACAAATCTTATATTATTATAGGTAAGAAGAGAATATATTAAATAATTAAAAAGAAAATATATTGTTTTTGAACTTTTAGTTTAAGAAAAAACATATAAAATTAGTGTGTAGAGTAAAAAAAAAAAAAAACCCACACCACCCCATTTTCATCACAGGCTAAGCCAACTCGGATAGGTCCAGTTCATTTTGACATACCTAGATGTATTGTTGTACTTAAGTGTTTTATTTTTTTTATAATTTTATTATAAGAAAATAATCAAATTTTTTTAAAATTCAAAATTATTGAAAAAAAAGTTAAAAAAATTCCAAGAAAAATTAGAACACAATACTTAAAAACATAAAAAAAAAATGTGAAAAAATAAAGAAAATGTAAAAAAAATTCAAAAAAAGAGTAAAAAATTCAAACAAAATATAAGTGAAAATAATTAAAGAAAAGATAAAAACAAACATGAAAAAAAAAATAAATAATATATGAAAATAGCATCTAGACTACTGGTAAATCTAGATATAACTTAGAAATATACACTAAGACCTTCACATATAATAAAGAATATGTCAATTCATTTTGTAAATGAAGTTTTATTTAAATTTTGATTTGACTTTAATTACCCACTATTTTTAAAAAAATTAGAACTTTTTTTAAAAAGTTTATTTACAAATTTAATTTTAACTGCCCACTTCCCTTAAAAAATAAAAATAAAAATAAAAATAAAAGAACAACGTAGAAATAATATTAACTAATTTGGTCTTATATTAATATAAATACTAGCATCTTCAAAACTAAAGAGCATGTCAATTTATTTTATAAATCAATTTATTTAAAATTTGACTTTAATTACCCACTGTTCGTATAAAAAAGAAAATAAACAAAATTAGAAGATATATTTTTAAATGAATTAATTATTTACAAATTTAAATTTTTTACTATCCACTTCCCTTAAAAAGAAGGATAAAGAAGAAAATTAAAAGGTCAATATAAGAATAATATTAACAAATTTGGTCTATAAGTATATTGTTCTACACCTCTCAACACATATATATTAGTATGAATAAAATCTCTAGAGATCGTTTACAGTTCACAAGTGTTCTCCCCCCTAAGACTATAAATAAACTAAATTATTTGTCAACATTTCAAACTCGAAATGTATAAAAGCTTGGCTAAGGTTCATTTATAATTGAAAAAGCTTGAAATAATATGAACTAATTAAACGAGCCAAGTTTAAAATTTTGAAATTCGGCTCATTTAGCTCATGAACAATTTGTTTAAAAAAAAAATTTATATATATATATATATATAAAAAGCATATCTTATGAAATGGGTGTTTATTATAAGATGTGCAATTAATAACCATTTAATAAAAAAATGAATAGCTATAATTAGTCACTAAAAATCACGTAAGTAACACATGCATTTTTAATGAGTTATCACATAAGTAGTACATGACTTTTAATGACTAATCATAGCTATTTATTTTTTATCAAATGGTCATTAATTATTTCTATAATCTCTTATAATAAATGCTCCTGTTATAAGATATGCATCCATTACTTATAGATATATATTTCATGTAAGCTCTTTAAGTTTATTTTAAACTCATTTAGCTTATTTAATTTGTTTATTGAATTCAAATAAGTATATTTAATTAATTTAGTATATTTATATAATTTTAAACGAGTTGAGCTCAAACTGCTCCAATTCGTTCGTTTATTTAAACAAGTCGAGCCCAAGCCTACTAATAGGATATTTAGATGAGTTTATACTTTTTAGCAGGTGTTAATTTTGAAAGAAAATAAGTATTTAGTATTCAAATATAGTTATATAAAAATAATTTTATTAAAAAAAATAAATTTATTGTGTTTAGATATAAACATATATAAATATTTTTGCAGGTAAAATTATTAAAAATGATATGTAAAAAATATTTTTATATTTTGTTTAAATTTTTAAAATTAATATTTTTAAAATTAAATTTAAAATTATAAAATATTATTTAAAATTCTTATTCTTATTCTTATTTTTATAAATATAAATTTTAAAATAAAATTTATTATTATAATTTTATTAAAAATATAAAAAAATAAAAAAATTATATATTAAATGAACATGAATAAAAATATATTAACAATATAAATATTTTTTATATTAAAATTTTTTCTCTCTTCATTCAAAATTATTTTTAACTAGTAGTCTTAAAAATAATTATTTTTTAACTTTTTAAAAAATATTTTTAATTAAAAACAATTACCAAACACTCAAAATTTCCAAAAATATTTTTAAAACAAAAACTACTTTTCTATAGGAAAAACATTTTTCAAACACCCCAAAAACATTTACCACCCTTTCCCCCAAAAGCATTTCCATGGGAAAAGCATATCCCTCTGCCCTTGCTTCGGATAGGATTCAGGCAAGCGTTGTACTCTGTGCTTCCAATTCTAATCACGATTCACGAATTCACGTCTCTCCTAAAAGAAATTCAAATTCTTCTCCCTCTCTGGCTTCGTCTACATTTGCGTGGGAATTGCTGCTTTGGATACATGGTACAGTTTTCATATTCAATCTCTAAAATTGTTCAATGTAAAGCTGGAATCTTTATACTTTTTTTTTATGATTAGTTGATTTTGTTCGGAGATGTTGATGTTGTTTTTAAACTTCATTTTTTCTAATCTTGGAGATACACGTTATTTATTTATGGCTAAATATTCTACACACACTACTTCCAAATAAATATTTAATTTTTGAAATTTGAAATTTCTATCTGCTTAATCTTCTAAATATTTAAACTTGCATTTGAGATTTATTACTGCTTTTTCTTTTCTTTTTTCTTAAGTAAGTTTGGAATGTGTTGAAGCTATTAGGAAATGTGAACATTTTGTTAGAATTATTTAATATATATATATATATATATATTTAAATGGACTAGTATAATTAAAATATAATTGTGACCATAATGAGATAGACAAAATTAATTAGCTTGGGGTCTATGGATAAAACTAATTTATTTTTAACCAGTCCATTGGGTTAAATTCAATTGGTGTAATAAGACTGAATAATATTCTCTAATTTTTTTTTTTAAGAATAGAAATGGTAGAGATATTTTTCTGGTAATATGTTGTGTTGGTAAGGTACAATATTTGATATTATTTTCTGTTCCTTAAACCAACTTACAGGAATTTGCTGAAGATTCAAAATAGTCTTTTGACTGACTTACTGCTGTATATATATATATATATGGTACAATATTTGATATTATTTTCTGTTCCTTAAACCAACTTACAGGAATTTGCTGAAGATTCAAAATAGTCTTTTG
>JASKGM010037165.1:0-23630 GCA_034509205.1 Ceratonia siliqua
TCTAAAGGGTAGGATTGTGAAATTGGGTCCAAAGCCCAAATCATGCCAAAGTAAACTTCTTGTAAAAATAAATCTCATAGAATTAAAAGGCCCAATTAATTCAAAAATAGGTTCAAGGTCCAATAGTTTCAAACATGGGTTCAAGGCCCAATATCTCAAAATTCGCATTTCAACCTTTAATCCTTTAATAATTTCAGTTTTGACCATATACTCTCAATAATATTATTTTGACTCCCAATCTTTCAGTAATTGCATTTTAACCCTCATACTTTTAAGAATTATAATTTGGTCCCCTAACTTTTATAAATCACATTTCTGGGCTCCATTGCTTTCAAGATTTACATTTTGGCCTCTATTATTTTTGATAATTACATTTTGGCCCTTTAAATTTTAATAATTGCATTTTGACCCATAACTTCCATAAATAACATTCAAGCCTTGTTTCTTTTATAAACCTCAATTTTATCCTACAACTAAAATAAATTTCATCATTTTCCTCAAAAGGACTCATTATTCAAAAGACTTTCAGTAGAAATTGATCTTCTCCGAAGTTCTGTTTTTCATGGGTTTTCAGTGAAATTTTATATTCCCCGATATCCTAGTTTTTGTAAACATTCAGTGGAGGTTATCCTCCCCAATGTTCTAATTTCAGGCTGTAAGTGAAAATCTGATTTCCCCAATGCCCTTTTTAATTAATGAATCAATTTAACGTTTTCGAACTACGTTGACCTTGATCCCTTTTGGGGTATGTAGGCACTTACTTGGTAAGGCAGGTCTAGTTATTTTTTTTTTCATCTGTTCATTATTTTATTAATAAATGGGGTAACTATAATATAGTAAAATTTTTAAGCACAAACAATTTAGGGTAACCATCCTTAGGGATGGACGTCGTGGGGTGCCTAACACCTTCTCCACACGTAATTAGACTCTCGGACCTTTCCTCTGGTTTCAAGGGTCAGTTTTTCTTTCTTTTTAAAGATCCCAATTATCCTTCTAATTAATTGGTGGCGATTCCCATTTCCTCTGCATTTTTCCTCACGCGCCTCAAAGTCATAAAATGATGGCTATTTCACCGGCCGTCACGTTGTGACAAAGTCTTTGCGCATGACCGCTTGAAATGTAGTTGTTCTGGGATGGAACATTGTAACTAGTAGCATTTAATGATTGTAAGCTGTTATATTACCCTTTAAAGTATCCAACAAGTGTACACTCGTAACCTTGTGAAATTCTCGCTTGAGTTTTGACCAACAATTGCCTCCATTTAGAATAACTGATTTCACACGTTTCTACATGAAGAAAATTTTATTTAAGCATACAAAGCTTTGATCAATTTAGGACTAAGTAAGCATTAAGTAACTATTTAATGAAATATTACCTGAGAAGGTGAGTAGGGGAAAGTGCTCCATCACAGGGGGGGTATCAAAAAACCAAAAGCTTCCTTGGTATGCTAAGGCAATGCGCCTTAACTGGCATGAGCTAAGTAAAAGTGCCCTTAATGGGTTAAGTAAATGCTCTCAGGAAGAAACAAGCAAAGCACTCCGTGACGGCACATATGTCCTAAGCATAGCGCGCAAGTATACATAATAAGTAAGGTGAGGATAAGAAAGGACTAAGTCCTTTAAGCACCCACTTTGGTAGTTAAGAAGCCTACTCCAAAGATGGGAGCTGAGTAAGGGTACTGCAGTGAAGGCGGGGTACCAAGGCTACGTTGCCGTCACGTTTTTCTTAACAAGGACTTGGTACAGGCCTAAGAGCCAACCTACTAGCGCCCTTAAGAGAGGCCTTACTAATAAGTAAAGTATCAAGACCATTACAATCTAGAGCGCTAAGTAAAATCCCAAAGCACTTAGTAACATTTAGAACTAAGTCCTCAGCAATATATATAAATCTCAATACCTTATTTAATTCTTTATATTATATGTTAATGCACATGTTGACATAACACTGACCCTTTTATTCTTTGTGCACAGCGCCCTCTTCAGGACAAGGCTACGGTACACTGGGAGAGCATTTAGCATACGCTCTCTAGGAATCAGGTATTAAGTTTAGTTTGGTAGGATTGGAATGAAGGTATCTTTGCACTAAGCCTAAGTGCGATTGCTTAATGACCTAAGACATGAATGTTGGTCTATCTTATGTGTTATTTCACTATAGCACGTAGGGTACGCTGTGACTAAAGTAATTGCCTCCTAGTCAGAGCACTTGAAGCACCAAGCCATTTCTCTACCCTCTGACTTAGCTCACCCCACTTTACTCGCTAAGCTGACAACCTATCACTTTTAGAAACCTTTTACTCTTTTGGAAGAATTAGCCGCCTGCCTCCTTGCTTTCTTTGACACACGCCTCCTTTTGCTGCCAGAAGTTCCCATTTTACAGCCTTAGCAACGGCTCTTTTTCTAACCTAACATTCTGAAATCCCAAGCATTAAATGCAGGCTTCTTCTTCCTGTTCTACAAATACCGCCATCACCAGCCATAGTAAACACACTTAGCTACCACATCGTTATTCTGCATAAACATCACCAAAAACCATAGATTCTAAACATCTAAGCACCCTCACTCTCATTCCTTACATTAAGAGCTCAGATTAAGGAATTATATTCTCCGTAGTTATTATGAGGAAGCTATCCAAAGGGGTAGTAGGTATTCACCTTATCCTGTCTCTAAGGTCTTTGAGTGCTTCATTTCTCCTTAGTCTGACTGCATTTAGTACTTTGATTCTGTTTGAATGGGCTGGACCTCTCAGTGAAAGAACCCTATTCTAAACACACACCAAGCACCATATAAAGAGTTACTGTTTTGCCTTCATCATAATATAGATTGGTCTCACTTTCACACCATAGTTTATGTAGTCGAGCAATATTTTCAAGCATTCTAATTTTTCTTTAGAGCTCTTACTAAAAGGATGTGCAGAGTTTTGTTTAAGCGTTGTAGATAGTCTCTCTATTTTGGAGAGGGAGTTTCTGTAAGATTTTCTCTTTCACAGTTCAATTACGTCTTCTTGGGGACCAGATAATGTTTCAGTTGATCTACGAGAGGAGAGCTACTGATTCTACTCTGCTACTTTCCTATTCCTTTGCTCTGCCGCGCTGCAGACTGCAGTCTAATTTTATTGATTACTTCTGTTTCTATTCTCTTCCATCAAAGTACGTTTGTCAACAGTGGTTGAAACTGTGATATATACAGGCATAGCTTTCCTATTCTGTAACCCAAATGGCTTCCCTTTACGTTGATTATAGTTGTATGTTGTTTTAGGTAGAAATAGATGGTGTTTATTAGAGGAGATTTTTGTGTACTTGCTTTACCTCCACTCAGTTGTGCATTAGACCAATAAAAATAGTTATTAGTTTGACAAGTATTTTATGGTGTGACCAAGTTTGAAAATATTAAATTAAACTAAAGAATTTTCCATGTGTTAGTTTTACATCTTGGTAACGGTAGTCATAAATTTAAATAACAAGTTCAATACCTTAATAAACAGATGCGGCAAAGTTATTAATAGTCAGTAGCTCACATTATTATTTAAGCTGAGGCAAAAGAAATCCAATTTTAGAACACAATTTTAAGTGGAAATTGACATTGTCTGAATAAGCTTTTGATAAAAATATGAATACATTTTTGTGCGACTCACTTTTGAGTAGTTATACAATTTCTTGTTATTAACCAGATGTTGACCCGTGAATATATTTCTGTATTCTTTTTTGTATAATTAATTAATAAATTTTTTATATTATTCTAATATTTTAGGAATTACATGACTTAAATACTTATGGTGAATTCAACTAATATCCTCAATTTGTAGTATTAAATAAACAATAATTTATTAAACTAATGCATTCTTTAAAGTAATTTTATAGATTGACAAAAAGAGATAAACTTACATATCATTTGAAGGATAATAATATATTTTTGTCAATCAAAATCTTGTAAAGTATGTTTCAAATAGGGTAGAAATATAACTTGATACGAGATTGCTTTATGTATTTTCATACTATTATTAATAATTTTATAATATATAACAAAATAAAAAATTATATATTTGCATCCTTTCATACATGTTTTTAGTTTCTAAAAAATGTTATTTTAACACTACTTAATCAACACTTTTTTTAGACCATTCGTTATTATTATTAATTTAATATAAAAAATAAACATGATAGATAATATTTAATAATAAAATATTAAATATGAAAAAAGTATAAAAAATATGTAAAATAAGAAGTATAAAAATAACATTACTCTTATTAAGAAAACAATTTTCATTAATGACAATATATGTGTTCTTAAATGAAAACCATATTTTTTAATTTTTATTTTTGTTCTAAAAAACTATTTTTAGAAAATAATAAAACGGAAACACTTTCAAACATATCCATTATTTCACAACTTGATCTTAGAACTTTCACCCTATTTTTGATTAAATAATTTTTTAATCAAACTTTCTGTTTCAATAGGTTTTTTTAACAAGTTTTTGTTTAATGGTTAAGTTCAACTTTTTTTGAGATGTAATACCTACAATCTCATCTAAGGGTAATTTTATGTGCATTTTGACTTTTGATAATTATTGTTTATACTAAACAAAGCCCAAATGATTCATAAGAGAAGTGGCAAGAAAAACAATCATTGCATTTTGTCTACTTAGTGAATCATCTCAAATTTTTATCAAAAGCTATTACGCTACATGAAGCAATGAAGAGAGATACTTGTCCAACAAATGTTTATTGATATACTTCAATAAAACTTGAATATTTGGTATACATTATTTGAATTTTTCAACAAAACAACCTCACTTTTTAGTAGCATAAGTGAATATAACAATATAAATCTATCAAGTTTTACACGGAATGAATGTCCAAAATTTTTTTTTTTACAAAGCATCAATTCATCATGTTAAATATGCAATACAATATAAAGAGAGAGAGAAAAAACATGTAAGCCTTTAATTGATTACTCCAATAAGCCTTTTAACAAAATATATATGAGAAATATAGCCATCCCTTTTAGCCAAGCCGTCTAGATAGTCTGGCCAAATCTTCACTCTAGAATAATTTGTCCATTAAATCAAGTGTAAAACATGAAGTGATATTGAGCAGAAAAGGAGAAAGGAACGCAATTAAACGTCAATTAAAAAGAAGAAGAAGTGAGGAATGGAAAATATAAACAAAGAAAAGAGAACCGAAGGATGATTTAGGCGATGAATCTACCATGGCAACTTTCTTGCAAAGATACACTACTATAAATAATATACAATCTGTTACCATCCCACTTTTAGAATGCTATATTCCTTTGTTACATTAGAATTACACTAAGGCGTGTTTAGTACATGATATAATTTAAGATAATATAAATTTATACGATGATTGATGCACATGAATAATTGCATAAGTTTATACGATTATGACTTTTTATACTATCATTGTTGCTTAATACTATATACCCATGGGGTGGGATAAACAATGATAAAAATTGTATAAAATTTATTAAATTTTTTATCCTTATTTATTAATATATCATCGTATAGTTAGTGTCAATTTTAACACTATTACCATTACTATTGTTGCAATCATCATTATCACTGCCGTCATCGCTACTGTCACGACTATCATCACCACAACCACTGTTATCGTCATAGCCACATCTATTACTGTCACTATTACTACCTCGTCATTGCTATTGTGCAATAGCATAAATTTTATATTATTTTTATATATTAAGATATTTTTATCAATAATCAAAAAAATATTATTGTTGTAATAAATATTTACTAATATAAAAGTTTATGCATAAATACTTATACAATATTATTCTTTATTGCTCATACTATAAGGCGAAATAATATATTACCTCAAGTAAACAGTAGTGCTCAATATATAATATACTATATAAGAAAAAAATGACATCAATCATATCAGAATCTTCAATCTATACAATTTGCACGTGTTTTCCATTCATAAAAGTATACATACCCAAAATAAACTTGAGAGGTATTGGTTTACTCCAAAACACTAGGGCAATTGTGAATATAAACTGTTATTCTTTAGAAGCATTAATTTACTCCAAGAAACTCAGGAAAATTTAAATATCAACATATATTCTGGTGAAAGTGCATGTTTTTATTTAAATAAGTTGGTGTGTTGACCATCTTAGAGTGTTAATTTTTTTTTGGCAATAAGTAGTTAACATCAGGGGAGAGTGAGAGTTTGTCTCGACGTTGAAATCAATTATTGTTAGGAAGGGTATTTAAACCTGTTAATATATTATAAATTTTAAGTCATATATGATATATCAGAACATCATTACTACTACTAATTAAGTAAAAAGAATTCTAACAATGTACCTTAACATAAACACCAACAAAATCTTAGGAAGCATACATTTCTCACATCCTCGTAATTATTTTGGGAAGCAAACAAAATAGTAATTTTTTGTTTTTCAATCCAACCAATCATGTGGATCCATTTGAGAGAACACCACAAGCATAGATTGCATTCCTTAATTCAATTCCATACATTAGCATCAAACACAAATTAAATAGTGATAACCAATACAAATCAAAAGGCTCTGTTTCTTCAAGTTGTTCAACAATAAGAATAATATAATAGATTGCATTACATTAGAAAAAAAAAAAAAGAGTGTAAGCTGAAGAAAGCAAAAAAGTAAAAATCCTGGCATCATCTCTTTTGGCTGCTAGAAAGCATAAAGTTTTCTTTAGGAGTTAGCTTTTCCTTTCTTTCTTATATTAAAAAAATGATATATTATAATTATTCAACATAAAAAATTAATAGGGAATGGATATTGATATGATGCAATTTCATGCTGCAAAGTAATTATAGGTTTTGTAAATGGGTTAGTTGAATTGGTACTGATCGAAATACTTTGTTTAAAATGTTTAAGTTTGATTTCTGTTGCCAGCAATCATACTTGATAAGTAATTTGTGAGTACCACTGTAAGTCCTCTGTGAAGTTTCTAGCATACTCTGGTCTTAGAATGTGATAGTCTCTCCTTCCCCTAAACTTTGCATGTACCAAAAACAAAAAAGTAATTATAATTTTTGTATTTTCTTTTTTCCCTTATACCAAAAGAAGAGCTGTGTAAGGACATTCTCCAAACGATAAAAATCATAGTCATGAAAAAATTTACAGCATGTTAAGTATTATAACAATATCAATCACACATTTCTTAAAATAATGAACTTATTCAAAGATTCAGAATTTCAGAGACAATGGGAGATACATGCCAAGAGAATTTGCAAATGTAGAAGTAATAAAATGGGATAGGCATACAGTAAAAGCTAATAACAAGAAATGCCTCTGGAATTCATTGTGAAACAGTTAAAAAATAGCAATTCAATAGTATCTAAAACTCAATGCTATATACCTGCAGAAGTCGTACCCTTTATATTTTAAATTTGCTTTATCTGTCATTAGATTTTACCACATTTTTCAATTTCATTTAAATGAACTTCACTTGAACTGCTTTCACCAAGAAGATATGAAACAGAGAACAAAAAGTAAAGAAACAAAGGCATGTTTGGAACTATTTTCAAAAATAATTTTTTCTTTTACAAAAACAAGAAAAACTTGTTTGACATATTATTTTATCAGTCATTTTTAAAAAACTGTTTTACAAAATTGTAACTGAAAAAACATAAAACTACGAACAAGTTTAAGATATTTTCTTTGTTTTTGTTTTCAAATTCTTTTGAAAACACGGATAACACATTAATAAAACAATTTTTACTAATGGTAAAGTTGTAAATATGTTTCCAAATGAAAACTCTTTTCTTTCAAACGGAAAACACATTAGGAAAATAATTTACATCTAAACAAGTTTTTATTTTTTAATTCTACAAAAAATATTTTTTGTTTTTGTTCTAAAAACATGGTTTTAAAAAAACAATAAAATAAAAACACTTCCACATACAGACACCACATGCTTTGAATTAAGGAAAGCATAAATTCGGACACCACATTCTATGTCCAAAAGCCCTACTCATTCAAAAACATCATTTAGTATTCCATACATAGCATAACTAAATTAGTATAGAATATAAAGACTAAATAATGAGAATTTAAAATCCTTCTTAAGTAAAATTTTACTTCAAAAGTAATGAAATATACATATAATATCAATAGAAAAATATTTTAATCCAATTAATACTAAAATGAATATTTCCCAGTTATAATGTTAAAAGTAAAACGACTATTATGGTGAAATTATTGTGAAGATGAATTTATGAGCAAAGCAATTTAACTTACCTCAAGCCAAAGAAGGAACTATTCACAAAAACGAAAATTAGAATGCAGGTAAATAGGAATCACTTTAAACTAAAAATACAACATCTTAAAAAAAATCTATAATATTGAGAGAATGATTAAGAATGCTTAGCCATAAGCTATCCCATAATGTAGAGAAATGAACCATCAAGATATAGGCAATTAATTTAAAGAAATAAGTAATTGAAGATTTACCACAATTTGGATAAAGATAGTTCAAAACAAAAATTCATCTTTAGAAAACTACCTTGTTTAAAGGAACCCATTCTGTTTTTAAAATGCATTTTAATTTTTAGGGCATGTCGACTATCTGTTCAAATGGTCGACTATTTGTCCTCAAATTTTTTTTTTAAAGATTGGGTCAAAAAGCGAACTGTTAGATTTTTCCTTATGTGTTTAGAATTCTAGAAGCTTCAATAAACTATTGACTATGATCCTTCAATATTCAACTATTGTCCATATTTCTTTTTTTTTTTTCCAAAATGTCTTCAACTTGAGAGTAACAGGCGATTGTTCACCTTTGTTAGCCCCAAGGTTTTATTAACGAAGGAGTTGAAGTCTTAATGATAACAATCCAATAAACATTTTGGGAAACTGTTTTAAGGCTATAAATTTCCCAAAATATTCAAATTCAAAAGTAGTAAATGATTGTTTGACTTAAATAGTTGTTATTAAAGAGGATTTCTTTCCTTAATGTTGTGATACATATTTGAAATGCAAAAGAAAAAGATCTTACAATCAATCAATTAAGATTGGAGCATATCACCCATATGGAAATTCAATAAATGGAGCTATTCAAGACATTTCTCTCTCAAGGTAGTAAAGGAAGGAAATCATGAATAACATAAAAAGGCAAAATAGTCAAAGGAACAATTACTACTATGATTTATTACCATGATTATTACAAGGTAAATATGACAACTAAGGGTCAAGAAAGAAAAGAACAGTTAGACAATCAATGAGAAAAGAAGGAAAAGACAAAAGACAACTTGCATATTTCCATGACAACTTGTACTCATCTATAAGAAAGTCAACTCTGAAAAATGGAGAAAGAAGAACGAGACATTGCTAGAGAAAGGAAAGGTCGTAAATAGAGGAATAGCTCGAGTAACCAGAAGAGAAATACTTGAGATCTATGGCTGAATCAAAGCTAATGCACACGAGGAAATAAGAAAGAGCAGCGACAGCAAAATAGAAAGAAAAATCGAGAAGATATGTTCTTAACTTAGGCACATTAGATTTGAAGCATGAAAGAGAGAAAGAAGAAAAAGGAAGGAAGCAGATATCTATGGCAAATGAATGTAATCTCATAGATGCAACAAGAAAGGAAACCTCTCAACTTGAAGGAGGTCCAACAAGATTAAAATTTCAAACCTTTAAAGAGAGGCTGTTTTGAAGGAAGCAAATTGATAAGGAAGAGAACAAGAAAACTATGTGAGCTTTAATCTGTACATCTCTTGTTTATGGTTTCCTTTATGTTATAGGGGTCATCCTTTGAGTGAAACTAGTGTGAGTCTATACTTGTGAATAGCTACTTTTTTGGTGGTGAGCGAGTGAAAACCATCTTGTAATCATTGGTGGTGAGCGAAGGAAAACCATCCTGCAAATTAAAATGTTGTGCCTACTCTTCTCTCTGGTCTCGCTTTGTTTATGTTTGGTTTATGCATCAATTAACTTAAAAACTCTCAATTAACTAATAAGTTTGTAGTTAATTGATTACTTGAACCTTATCTCATTTCATCACTTCACTAACACTAAGTCACCTAGCACACTACTGTTCTCTGCACTACACGATCATTGAAATACTGCAAGTCACTTATATTACACTTAAGGAATTAATTTCATTCATTGTCTTAAAGTATAAGAATTTTAAGACATACCAATTCACCCACTCTTGGTATATTTATCTTTAATTTAGCATCAAAGCAGGTCTCAAATTGCAGGTTTAACAGCCTTTAGAAAAGGCCATTGAAGTTCAAAAGATGGCCAACATGATCATACCAAAGGGTTACATCATAAGTAGACCACCTTCCTTTGATCCTACCTTGTTCAATCAATGGAAGTAAGGATAATGGTATACACAGTCTCTTGACATTGATTTATGGGATATTATTGAATGTGGATTTATTTTAAAGCCAAGTGTTGAATGAAATGAAAATGACAAAAATAATTTTGCTCTAAATGCTAAAGCTATGCATATAGTGTATTGTAGTTTGGCTTCTAATGAGTTTGACAGAATTTCTTCTTGTAAGACAACCAAAGAAAATTTTGAAACTCTTGAGCTCTTGTATAAGGCTAATCATGAATCAAGAGAGCAAAAGCAAATTAAGGAAGATGTGATTGAGAAAGATTCCTCTAATAAACAAGATGAGCAAGAAACCATTTTTTGTGGCATAACTCTTAGCAATGAACAAGAAGAAGAAAGTGAAGAGAATGATGATGGAGTTGAAGATTCACAAGAACAAGCTTGTGAAGAGTTTCTTTTTAAGGTATATCAAAAACTTGAGCTTACTCATTCTAAAAATGTTTCTTATTGAAAAATATCAACTCATCCTTGACTTTAGAGAATGAGAATTTGAAAAATGAAATTATAATATTATAAAAAGAAATTAATGAATTAAGGTCAAATATTGAGAGTTTTACCAATGATGATTTAAAAAATAAGAATGAACTTTTGAAAAATAAAGTTGAGGATCTTACAACCGATTTAGAAAAATTAGAAAATGAATTTGATGAAAGAAGATTTGTGATTACTCCATGCTTCCAAAGGTTTCATTCCTTTAATTGCTCTTGTGGGCATCTTGTTAATTATATAATTGTATTAACAACTTTTACCGAAAATATTTTGGGCATTTTATTCTCAGATAGCATGCTTTTAGCCATATCCATAACAGTCCTATATTTTCTTTTAAAAACTCCATTTTCTTGAGGCAATAACTGTGATTTGTTCCCTCATCTTCAAAAAATTAATCATATCATTAGAAGTATCATTAGAAGTATCTTGTTTTTCTCTATCATATTTCATATTCTTAATTTGTAACCTCGTTGAGTTTCAACCAAACTTCGAATTTCTTGAAGGCATTAAAACATCATATCTTTTTCTATAAAAATACCCATGTCTTCCTAGTGAAGTCTATTGCGTCTCTTAGTAACAAATCTAGTGTTGTACTTGTTGACTGGAAATGCCCTTGGATTAGTTTTATGCAACTTCCCTATCTTGAACAATAAAAATGAACTAGGATAATTTGAGGAATCCTAATCTCCTTTGTAAGGCAATTTGAGATGCCTTAGGCCTCCTAAGTTCAACACAAAGTTGAGATACAAATAATTTGATACCTTTATTACTAGAAAACTCTAGTTTAAATAGCCTCAAGCCTACAAACACTAAGCAAGAAAATAAATAGGGAAAATACATAGTTGTAGCAAGGAAACAAATAAGGAAATTCATAATGGCAGCAATTACAATTTCATTTAAGACTAATAGCTCACTAGTTGACCAGCTACAGCAACCACGAAATTATCCTTATAATTGCTAGTTCCAATCCAAATTCCTCCTCCTAGACATTTACCTAAGAACCTGACGTCTTGGCAAAATTGCTTCTAACATGGTATAAAAGCCAACAATGTCAGACCATCGATTTGACATATTGGAAATGAGATTTGCTTGTTAAATGTAGGACAACAACATCTACAACAGGAAATAAGAGTTGTACATGAACAATTGATGAAGTATACTGAAGAAATGATCATGGTTTTATCCAACAAAATTTAGGAAAAATCATTACTAAATTCTGGAGGTGGACAAGGAGAAACTTCTTCTTATAACCGAAACAAAGGAAAGGGAACCATTGGGAATAGTGGGTCCACTGCACCAAAGATAGAAAAATCATATTTTCCATGATATAAGGGGCTAGAGGATCCAACATGCTAAATATGCAGAGTTAGGCAATTTTTTGAAATCTAGCATATCGAGGAGGAGCAAAAAATGCTAATGACAGGGTATCATTTAGAAGGAGATGTCCAATTGTGTACCAACGATTTAGGCAAGGGATTGAAGCAAATTGGGAGTCTTTAAAACTTGAGCTACAACTACGTTATGGACCTTCACGGCTCCAGAATTATTTTGGCGACCTTACTAAACTCAAACAGCTAGGAAGTATGAGAGACTAGCAACTGGAGTTTGATCGACTATTGTATAGGGCTGGGAACTTCACGGATGAACAACAAGTGGGATGTTTCATAAGTGGATTAAATGAAACCATACAGGCTTATGTGCAAGATGTAGGCTTAGTGACATTATCTGGAGCCCATTGGATTGACTAGACTCTTTGAATAAAAAACGTATGACTCATAGAAAGGAAGGGTACAGGAATTTAAAAAAGCTCTAGCTCTTCCCACCCTTCCACCATTAGCCCCTTTACAGGCTTCAAAGACATGAAATCCCATAATTAGAAGGTTAAGTGTTACTAAACTTAAAGAAAGAAGAGGTCATTGACTGTTTCAATTGTGATAAGAAATTTTTGCCTAGCCATCATTGTAAAAAGCTATTCTTAATTGAGGGAAATGTGCCTAAGGGCTATATAATCCCTACACCAGTAGCCCATTCTAGTCCTATACCTTGCAATGGCATCATAACAATCTTTCTCCCTTAGACAGTTGACGTCCATGACGGCTCTCACTTCGAAATCTTTTTGGCACAGGTAACCATTTTTCTTCTTTTTGGATGGCTCCAAACCTTATCAAGCACTAGGTAGCCCTCTCTGCATCACCGGCATGTCCAGGGACCAAAACCGCTTTGATACCAAGCTTTTGTGTTTCTTAGTCATAGATATAGTGTAGTAGTTGTTGACTGGTAGTGCCCCTGGATATGTTTTACCCAACTTCCTTATCTTGAACTGTAGAGAAATGAACTAGGATAGAAGTTGCATAAAACTGATTCAGGGGCATTTCCAATCAACAAGTACAATACTACATCTGTTACTAAGACGTAAAAACTTGGTATTAGAGCTAGGCATGTTTTAACACCGACTTGATAGATTGGAGAATGGGATTGGTTAGCTAAATGCGGGTCAAGGTTATCCAAGAAATATTGATGAAGTACATTGAAGACATGATCATGGTTTTATCCAACCAAATTTAGGAAAAATCCTTTTTGAATGTGAATAGTGGGCATAAGGAGTCTTTATCACATAATTGGAACAAGGGGAAGGAGTAGTGGGAATAGTGGCTCTGTTGCACCAAAATTAACAAAACCTGACTTTCCTCATTATGATAGAACGAAAGATCCAATGGGATGGATATGCAGAGTGAAACAATTATTTTTAATTCCAACATACCTTTGAATAATAAGATACCAATGGCAGGTTACCATCTGAAGGGTGACGTTCAACTTGTTGTGAATATGTTGCCTTAGAAAGCAAATTGTATTCCCCAATTTAATGTAAATACATTTTAATATAAATAAAGATCATTTATGTAAGCTTTATTTTATAGATATTAAGGTTCCTAGATTCTAATAAATCAAGATACATTTGTGTAAGAGTTATGCAAAAGGAGATATGTATCTTTGGATGAATCTAAAACAATATTCACAATAACTTAATAGAGTCAATCACTCTATTCAATTAAGACTGTGGTGTTCGGATTACCTTCAAAGAAAGAATAAGATTCTTTTCTAAGGGGAATGATGAATCTCAAATCTTTAAAGTAGTAGACTTCAGATAATGATACTATTAAATGAATTGGAATCATGTGAAATATCAAGTTCAAGTCAATACCGCTGCTTTAAACTTGAACTCATTCACATTGTATTCACTAGTGGTAGAACCAAAATCCTGATGGATTATGAACTTGTGTTCATGACTAATATAATCTTTGATATATTATGGGCACGACCATTATGTAACATTCAAGACTCTGTATGTTGGGATTATAGTGGGAGTGAATGTCTGGGAACAAAAATCTAGGAAATGGAGTTCGTTGCAATATATCACTTCTGGTGATTTTAGGAAGACACGTGACATATTTGGGCCCAGTGAAATGATGAATTGGCTACTCATCATTTCAAGATGATTTTAGAAAAGTTCTAAAAGATTATATGGTCACTTATCGGATGAAATCTGAGATTAGGGGATAAAATTGACATAAGGGGCAAAATGATTATTTTACCTTATGTCAATGGATGGCTATGAGAGTTCACAAACACTAGGTTTGCAAATTGGAAAAATCAATGTTCAACATTGGCTTCTCGTAGTTTTAGGAATGGTCAAGAGTGCTATCATGAGTCTTTGGTGAAATAACTTCATGATTAATAAAATTTGATTATCTTAATGAGATTAAAATAATCTCAAATTTATTGAAACTTGAAATTCCTATATCCAAACAGATTCCCCACTTAGCTTTGGAGAATTCAATCCATAGTAAGTTGGAATAGATTTAAGATGAACTTAATTGATAGCTTTTCAACTAATGTCTTTACCAAGACAAGAGTTATCTTTATTTAGACAAAGAGTTATTTTAGGACAAATGTTGTCCTAATCATGCTTCAAAATGTGAGAAACATTTTTGTCACTAAAGAAGCAAAAATAATTCTAATGTTTAATTGTTTAATTTAAACAAGTGTTGTTTTAATTAGACAAATGTTTATTTGAATTGAGACAAGTGTTGTTTCAATTAGGAAAACCTTCATCTTAGTAATTAATTTTAGTTTAACCACTTTAAATTAATATTTGAATTGTTCAAATATTTAATTTGAAGAAGTTGATTTAAATAAAATTAAATCCTCATTTAATTAAGAATTTTGGTCATATCATTTTATTAAAATAAAATTAATTTAATTAATCATTTATCATAATATTATTACAAAGTTTGAATTGTTCAACCTTGTAAGACAACATTCTCCTCATGTGATGGAGAGGTGCATGCCCAAAAGCAATGGAATTGATTCCCTCCTAATTATCCTAATTATTGTAGTGAATAAAGATTAGAAATTAAAAGAGTTTTAATTTCTTAGGTAACCTACATTCACAAGGAGACTAATTAAGTCAAAGAGATTTAATTAAATAAAATTCAAATATTCAAGCATAACCAATTCGAAAGCCCTACATGTTTTATTTAAGAGTTAAATAAAATATGACTTTATCAATTGAATAATACAATTATTAATTGACAAATTAATTAGATAATTTGATTATTTATTCTCCCTAGTAGGCGTGTGGAATCCCTAAGTTTTAGGGAATGATATTTTTGAATCTAAAGGAATGACCTTGGGTTAAGTTAGTACAAATATAACCTAACCCGCTCTCTACTTATAGCCATAAAAATTAGAGAGAAAACACCTTGAGAGTGCCTCAAGTTTTTCAAAGAAAAACATTTAGAGCAAAAGTAAGTTTTGTTCAAGTACCTTCATAGATTTCTAAACACCATACTTGAAGGAAAAGGGAAATATTTCTAATTTACTTTGAAAGCTATCAATTATTTTCTTATCTTTTGTTTTATTCCAATCACTAAGCCTATTCACCCTAGGTTTCGTGGATTGGTACTTTCCCAAGAATAGGTGTCCAATGCACTTGGATGGGAAGTATATTATAAGGTTAAAGTGACTACAAGAGATATGTAAAATTCTTATCTATTGTAATTCTCTTTCTAGTCGTGAGTTATTTGCCTATGTGTTTTGTTTCTGCTTGTTTGCAAGTTTGAATGATTTAAAAAAAAATGTAAACCCATGCTTGTACCGTAAACACTTAGGATAAACAACTAGATCTAACACAACTTTGGTACCAAAGGTTTCGGCAAAGAGTTAAAGTTGACTGAGAGACATTAAAATTAGAATTACATTTGTGTTATTCAAAATTTTTTTTGGTGATCTCACTAAGCTCAAACAGCAAGGAAGTATGCGTGAATATCAGCTAGAATTCGATAGGCTATTACACAGGGCTAGAAACCTCACGAACGAGCAAAATGAGGGTTATTTTGTAAGTGGACAAAAGGAGGCAATAAGGGCCGATGTGCAAGTTACAGGCTTGTAATCTTATTAAGGGTAATCTGCTTAGCTAGACATTATGAGTCAACATCCTAAGATCAGCAAAAGAGGAAGGCACATGAGTATAACAAATTCCCTACCCAATTAAACCTTCCACCAATGCTAGCTTCTAGCATGTCTAAAGTTCAAAACCCCATTATTAAAAGGCTAAGTCCCTCTAAACTCAAAGAAATGTGAGAACGTGAACTTTATTTCAATTGTGATGAAAAGTTTTCTCCTGCCCATCAATGTAAGAAATTATTTTTGATTAAGGGATTTTTTCTAATAGCCAAGGAAAATGATGAAAATGAATAACAACAAGTAGAAATTGAGGAGTTTCTAGAAATAAGCTTCCATGCAATCATTGGAATGGCAACACCACAAACTATGAGGTTAAAAGGAAAAATGGTGGACCTAGAAATTACTATTTAAGTAGATTTAGGGAGCACCCATAATTTTTTGAACTATGATCTTGCCACATCTATGAGAATCCAGCCAACAGAAAAAGAGAATTTTGAAGTGATTATGGCTGATGACAATAGAATAATCAGTGGATGGCTTGGCAAGGAAATATCATTAATTGTCCAAGCAGTTGAATTTACATTAGATTTCTATCTCCTACCAATGAAGGATATTATTCCATTTTTGGTACTCAGTGACTTAAGCAATTAGGCCCGATAATTTGGGAATTTAAGGATATGTGGATGAGATTTTTCTAGAAGGGAAAATTTATTGAGTTACATGGTACAAAGGGACAATCTAGTAAGATTAATGGACATCACGAATGTTGTTCGAAATTGCAAATGGAAGTGTCCGCTATCGTCTAACAAGTAATAAAGTGATAAGTATAGTATCATTCCCACAAGGATTTACCACTAAGCTATTAAGTATTAAAATTATCCTTCTCAATCTTAATCAAACTAACCACTTGCAATTAAATAGATTAAGGAAAAACAAACTAACAAGAAATATAAAGCAATCAACTAAGAGATGAATATCACTAAGTTTAACAAGCCTAGGACTACAATCTTCCCCAACACTTCATAAGAATCAATTCCTTCCTCACTCACTCAATTAATTATCTCGATTGTTAGCCAAGAGCCTTAATTTATCTAAAAGCCTATTTCGATGGTCAATTAGAAATATCCTTAATCAAAGGTACCGTATATTCCTATGAGTAACTATTAATCAGGAATTCATTAAGTTTAAACTCTTTCTATGACTACCCATATCATGTAAGTATAGTCCTATTTTACACGAACTCAAAGCTTCTGCTCAATGGTCATATATCTCTCTACCTAAGGCAAAAACCCCAAAATCTTCTTACCAAAGTCCTTAGGGTTCCAAATCCAATCCAATTAGTGACAATTAATTAGAAGCATTAGACACAAATAGAGAAAACAATCAAACAATAATAAATTGAGATTAATGAGAAATATAATCAAGTTAAACTACATGTGAGTTCCAATTGTAATCTTAGATGAAAAACCTACTCCATTAAATGAGTTGTAACAAGAGTCAAAGATACAACCAACATCCAAAATTCTCAAGGGGAAAAGTTGAGAAAATCATAAAGATAAAACAATTGATAGAGAAAAAATTTTGACCTCCTAGCTTCTTGTCTCCAAGAACTCCTTTGTAGAAATAGAACTTTGTCTCCCAACTTAGCAGCTTCTTTTTCAAGTCAAAATCTTTTATTTTTGTGGTCAAAATTAGTATTCATGTTGATTCATGCATAGGGCCACATCTTTTTACTTCCTAGAGCCATGGTTTGCAAGGTTGGAATTTTGTACATGAAATAGCTGCTTGCATAACGGGTTGTAGGAGTGGGCTTCGTGGTGGTGCCAACCTATGCATGAGTGGGTGTCATGGTGCCTACATACACACATGGGTGCCGCATCCCTAGGTGATGGGAGAAACAACACCCTACTCTCTAGAAATTGGCTAGATGAGCTTTAAGCTCTGTATACTCTGCTACTACCTTGTTTTGCATGAAAACACTTAAAAAACTAGTCATTTACTCAAATATTCATAATAACAATGGTAATTTATTTACTTGGGGTCTTCAATATATGAGTAAGTTCACATTTATCAATGAATTGAAGAAACAAATAAGGGAAGAAAAAAATAGAAACAAATTAATAGAAGATTTCAACCTCATTTCATCCTTGAAGACAAGGCTGTCTTTATGGGGGATGGAGTTAGAAGCAATTTTGGCAAGAAACTAGGGTATCAATCAAACATCTAGGAGGAGGAATTTAGATTAGAACCAGCAATTATGAGGACAATTTCGTGGCTACTGTTGTGGTTGGTCAGCTAGTGAGCTGTTAGTCTTAAATGAAATTGTAATTGCTGCCATTATGAATTTCCTTATTTATTTTGTGTTGCAATTATGTATTTTCCCTATTTATTTCCTTGTTTAGTGTCTATAAGCCTGGGCTATTTAAACTAGAGTTTTCTTAGTAATAAAGGTATCAAAGTTGTTAGAGCAAAATGAGGTCAAGCACCAAATAAAGGGTTGAATAAGGTGCTGGAAGTTCTTAAAATGTTTTTGAGCAGGTAGAAATTCTTTCTTATCTGAGAAAATAGAAGAACTTGGTTGCTTCTTTTTAAATCATTGTAAGAGTTAGATCAATTTAGAAAGACTTGTTTAAATAGGTTCCTTAAAAAATATATTGTTGAAACTTAAGACACAGTGATTGCAAGACCAATAATTATAATAAAAGGTATGCAAATATTGTTCTTTTAAGAAATAAGAATACATTGAGCAACCATGCTTAAGAAATTGTGAGTAAGTAAAAAGTACTTAGGAGATAAGGGTAAGAGAAATTCACACCACGATGTATAGTGGTTCGGATATAACAAAAGTTAGATCTTATGTCTACTCCCCAAGTACAAAGCTAGGGAATTTTACTATAGGTAATCACAAACTACAGGAACAAGCAATACACAGCTTTTACAACCAAGACCTTGGTCAATCTACTTTTGTACTAACTTTTTCCTAAGAACCCAGTCAAATTCACTCACAGGTTCAAGCACTCACTGCTTTTTACATTCTTCATAGAGTAACCTCTCAATCACTAGGCTTTTCTCACAAGTACATAGAAAACTCACAACAGGCTCAAGCACTTGGATTTTTACAACCTAACCTGGTTAATCTCACTAGATTTTCTCATAGGTAACCTAGCAAACCTCAGAAGGATTTTTGATGAATATAAGTAAGCTTAGTGCACCCTCAAGATATTATATCAAGTAAGGCTTGATGGAGAAGTGTAAAGCACAAAGTATAGCTTCTTTAGATTCGGCTTCGTCCAATTTTGGCTTTGCTTCACTTAAGGATGCATATTCATACTCGAGGATCATCCAATTAGTTATTGCATTTGTGGATTGTACTTCATCTAGTTTCTCAACTACTTGTCTCCTTGATTTTACAACTTTAAGCCTCTATGGCCATTTGATTTTTATCTTGTTGATCTCGAGCATTTTGCTTATAAATTTGTATGCAACTTTTGATCAACTTGCATGGCTTATCTTCTGGATTTATAAGCTACACAAGCAAGTTTGGATGGCAAACATGTGTCTTTTCGAAGGTTACAGTTTTAAATAAAAAATAATATCTTCTTTGACTTTATCAAAAAGGCTACTAGAAATGTTGGGTAAATAGAGTTACAGAGTTTATTTAGTTTCCTTTGGCAGCACCTCTTCGTTTTTCATACTTGTAATATATATTAGAAAGCTACAGTGCCATTACATTATTTTATTTATCTAGTTACTTAGCTTGTTCATTTCTTAAGTGATGTAGTTTGCTCATTTAAGAAACATTCCAGACTTGTTCTTTTTGACTTGAAAACATAGTTGGTTCATCAAAACAATTTAATTCAAGATATTATCTCAACAAAAGTATTTACATCTGAACTTGTTTTGAATTTAGGAGGCACAAGGCACCTTGAATTACTTTAGAAAGGAATTTAGGATCCCTCGAAGTATCCTAGTTCATTTTTATTGTTCAAGATAGGGAAGTCAGTAAAACTGATTCAGGGGCATTTCCCATCAACAAGTACAACACTAGATCTGTTACTAAGAGACACAATAAAGTCATCCATAAAAGATAAAATACTTATTTTGCTTGTGTGTAGGTTTCCTTATAGGCCTACATATGTAAGTACACACCAACTCTAATTTTTCCTTATTTATCCAAGCTCTTCTAATTGGAAATGCTTGCCTATGCAACTTGCAAGTTGGCGGGAATAAAAAACATCATTATAATGTGAGGTAAATTGCTCATTAGTTGTTGATCAGGCAAAAATACTTTAATTCATTTAGGTGATAGTGGCTAAACCTCTTATTCCATAGCCAAGCTTCATTAACTTTGGTTCTTAAGGCACATGAATTATCCTACTTCAACATAAAAGTCTTATTTTCTATTGTAACTTTTGAAATTTCTTTACTACAAGAATCATAAATAATGCAATGATTATTTTCAAAAACAACACAATAAGCATGTGTCACCATTTGAGATACACTTAGCAAATTCTGATTCAATTCAGGTACAACTAAAAAATACTAATAAATTCCACACATTTTTTTGTTGGAACAACAATGGCTCCTTTTCTAGTTGATTGAATAATAGCTTAATTTACCATTTTAATAGAGAAATTGATTGAAATATAGAGTTATTTGAAGAGCCTCAAGTTGTTAGTCATATGATTTATACATCCATTGTCAATAATCCATGCCTCCTTAATGTCCTGATTGGTCGCTTATGCTACTAAAATGAAATGATCTTCATTTTCTTTACTCTAAAAACATTTTCTTGTTTCCTTGGCTTGAATGGTGTAAATTTTGGCCTTGTTTAAATTTGCAAAGTTCCTCAATATGACCAGATTTTTGTACTATTTCTACATTGCATCTAGGGCTTATCTTCATACCAGCAATCCTTTTCTAAATGATTTAGTTCTTTTACGCACACCACATATATAGAGGAAATTTTCCTTTCTTTTCTAATTCTTTAGGACTTGCTAGCCTTTTACTTGAATTAGCACTTTTATTAGTAACTTACATTTTACCTCCTTTGGACACTACAAAAAAAAAAAAGTTTTTGTGACGACTTTTGTCGTCACAAAAAGTACTAAAAGTCTTACTAAAAACTTTTAGTGACAACTTTTCAACCTTTAGTGATGACTAAAAGTCGTCGCATATACCTTGTTGCTAAAAAATTTTAGTAACGACAAAACTGGGTTGTCACCGAAAGTAACCTTTTTGTGATGACTTTTGAGCATCACAAAAGATATATATTTAGTGACGCCAATATGTTGTCACTAAATATGCTTTTAGTGACGGTAATAGTCATTACTATAAGTTTTATTGATGTAATTGCTTCTTAAATTTTTCATAAGTTGTAACTGAAGTCATCTTTTGTGACGACCAAGGTCGTCACAGAAACTACCTTTTGTGACGACATTCGAATATCATCACAAAAGGTATTTTCTGTGACGCCATTCTTATCGTCACAAAAATCACCTTTTGTGATGACTTTAGAATACCGTCACAAAAGGTAGTTTTTGTTACGACTTTCTTGTTGTCACAAAAATAATTTTTTGTGACGACCTAAGTTTGTCGTCATTAAAGGTAGTTTGTGACAAGAATGATCATTATTTGTGATAATACTCTTTCTTGTCCCTAAAGCTTGTTTTTGTGACGGCAATAACATTGTTGTCACTAAAAGCATTATTCTATAACAAGAAAATCCTTTATTTGTGATTGTAAACACTGGATTTTGTCTAGACCCAATAATAATAAAAAGTTAAAAGTTAAAAAATATATTAATAATAAAAATTAAAAAAATATATATATAACAGAAAATAAAAGAAAAAAATTTATTATTAATTAAACCAAAAAGAAAACAACAAAAAAGAGAGAGAAGGAAAAAAAAAAAGAATAAAAGCCCAAAGGCCATTTTTGTGGCAACCCAATGGATCCTTCCACAAAAAAAACGCCAGCCCATCTCCTTCTGAAGCCTAACAAATCACCCCAAACTGGTCCAACACCTATCCAGCCTAGTAACTCGACCCAATAACCCACTTCAAACCCAACCCAGTTAACCACCCCTAGTCACTTTTCCTTTCCCCATTTGCTCCTGACTTCTCGGTAATCTCTATCAATCCCCTAATCCATGCCCCTTCTCTATCACGGTGATTCTCCTTTCCCTTTTCTAGCTATCCCGTGGATGCATGTTGATTTCCCCCCTTAGGTCACGAGATTTGCTAAGGCACATGAAGATTTGATCAAATTTGCCTAGGGTTGGAAAAGAGGGAAGGATGGTCCTTTGCTCTCGGCTATAAAGGAGGGGATTTCCAACGAGCAGAGAGAGGAATCAACGGCACAAGGGCGAGTTTTGAACAGAGACAGTTTTTTGAAGAGGCAATTGGAAAATCACCGAGAATCAGAGGAGGAGAAAAATCACGAAACCAAGGGGGGGTCTGGCTATATAGAACGAACTTCAGAGATCGAGGGCAATTTCCACCAAGAGTGAAGAGGGTGAAACCAAGAGCTGAAGTACGGTGAATTTTTGAAACACAGAAAAGGAGAACACTAAATCGAGAAGTACTTGAACGTTACGGATAGAAAAAGATTGTTGCTGTTTCACTGTGAGTAATGGATGGTTTGAGTTGTCTGTTTGGTTGATCCAAATTTATCTCATCTTGATTGATAGAGTCGATCTTTGATTCGAACTACGTTTAGTGGAAAGTAATGCTACTTCAATCTGATGCTATCACTGTGTGTTAAGCTTGTTTGATTCAGTTGATGTCCTTATGATATTATTGCCTAAAACTGGGGTTTGACAGAGTAACTTGTGTTTAATTCCTTGTTAAAATTTTGGTTTATCCTATTACTTGAATTGGATTTCTTGTTTGGGTTAAAGGGTTACACCAGTATGGATTTTTAGCTGTGGTGCATAGCAAGTTTCAAATTTGGTCTTCATTCAAAACAGGATTATTGATTTATAGGTAAAGTGGTTTATAGTGAAAACGTATAAGCTAATTTTTGTTTCATCGTATTGGTGATGTGGGCTGATTCTATTCCAATACTGTTGTTTATCAAAGTAAGACCCTAGGTTAGATTGGCTTGAGTTGTTGTTCAATTAACCCCTAGTCTGAAAATAAATATGATTCCCATTCTGGATTGTATTTCTCTGTGTATTTAGAGACAGAGAATTCTCCTTGAACTTAAGTTCTTCTATAATGGATATCTTAGGGCTACTGACATTCCAGTTCTGGTATTAACCCAGACCATTAATTCATGGACTTACTGTTTAAATCCTTCCTTGTGATATC
>JASKGM010037196.1:3867-19950 GCA_034509205.1 Ceratonia siliqua
TATTTTTTTATTTAAACATAACAAATATAATATTTTTTAATAAAATCACTTCAACATAACTTCATCAAATTAAAACACCAAATACTTATTTTTGTCAACATTAATACTTATATTTAAAATACTACTAAAAAATATAACTTCATCAAAATATCACAACTGTCACGAAGGAATCGACGTAAACGTCGTCGTCCTCTATCACAAAGGTGACAGGTGGCGGTTATTACTGGCCCTTAACCAATCTTATGCTACTGTCACCTTTTAAAGCACGTACGGGAGTGCTTTTTAGCCTCCTTAAACTGCTTAATTTAAAAAAATAAATATGATTATTTGCAAATAGGTGTTTGGAAGGGATTAATTTTAAAAGTGCTTTATAAAAAAATAAAAAAAAATATGCTTTTTCAAGAAGCAAGAAATTGGTACTTCAAAAATAATTAAATTTAATGGAAGAGAAAGACTTGAAATTCACATTTTGACCCTTGTAATTTTTCAATAATTACCAACATGTCCCAAGGATTTTACCTTCTGAAACCAATTGAAAAGCAGATGGGAGGGAGAGATGGTTGGATTGGGGGAGACGACCAGTTTTTTGTCTTTTCAATTTTAATATTTTAATAATGTATATTTGTGAAATAAATTTTTTTAATAATATATTATAAAATTTATAATAAAATATTATTATTCAAACATAATATAAAAAAATATTTGTGTTATTTTTAATAATTTTATCTATATAAAAGTATTTTTATATTTTTTATATCCAAACACTTAATAATTAATTTTTTTAAATTAATATTTTTATATAATTACATTCAAATATTAAATATATACTTTTTTTTATAAACAAATTTTACTTAAATATATATTAAAAACTACAGACTCACCTAAATGGCCCTTAACCTTGATATTGAGAGACATACCCCTATTTAATGGAATTTTCTGTGGGGCTTTTATTTTTGACTTTGGGTATTTCCAAAGTGTACTGTGCTCTAGTCGAGAGAATTGTGCCGTGTGATGGATTTTACCAAAAAAAAATGTTACGTAACGGAAGTATGGTACCTGAATTATTTGCATTTTTGCTATGGGGCTTAGGTTTTCTTGCAAGGTTTGAACAAGTCCCACATTGGGCTTTCTTCGTAACCCCAATTAAATGGGAATTGGGTTTTACTATTTTTTTCCCCTCATAAAGTCACATAAACAGACCATAAATGTATTCAACCTTGTGGTTTGGGTTCGTTCACAATCGCTAGAAATAAAGTTGGGCCTTTCACTTCGCAAACCCAAAACCTTCCAATTCCCTGGCTGTTGCTCTAAGGTTTCCTTTTGGATTTGAGACAACAGCCCTTGGTATTGGCACCTTTCATTTTGGGCTTACAACGTTTTCCACCTTTTATTCTTGAGCTTTCTCTCACCTGCTTCAATGAACAAAGCTTTCCAATTTTATCTGAATAATAATACTACTCTCACAAAATCTCATATAATATTTATATATAAGCCACTCATTTCATATTGTACTTTCGTTTGTGTAGCTCATTAAGATGTGGAGTTGAATTTTAGCATATATGATCAAATACAATATTCCAAAAAGCTTAGAGATATGGAGAAATTTGTAAATCGATTTGATTTGAAGAAAAATAAGTACATGAAATTATTTATAAATAAATATGTAACCATACGTAGATTTTGATAAATGATATATTTTATTCATTTGTGATTGGTTTTATTTTTTTAAATGATATATTCCTAATAATTTATGGAAATAAAGTAAGATGGATATTGTTTGTAATTTTTCTTAACTTTGATTATTAAATTTGATGGGTATTCGTTAACAAGCAATTATACCCGACTCCTTTAAACTTCAATCCGGGTTTGGTCATAATCAATCAACTTCCATCCTTCTTAGTATTCTTCTCCAGTTCGATCTGCTTATATCTGAATGGTTAGGGAAGAGGCGGATCCATTGAAAAATGTTAAATAATTAGTTGCTTTGGAATAGGAGAAAACCTTTGAATATAATGTCAGGTCAGATGTTACCTTATTCCCATATCACGTCATTTTTCTACGGGGGAATCAATTCTGATTTGAACTCATATTATTTGTCTTGTCAAGATATATAACTTGAATTAAGGAAATTCTGATTAATTAAGAATAAACTAAAGAAACGAAAGCATAAGAGTTGGCAACCAAAATGAGGCTGTAGAGGCAAGAGGACCCATGCCAGATTCTCCTACTTTTGGCCCGGAATGTGCCCCTATTATAATATCTGACACTTGGATGTTTGGCGTTGCTGTATAACGTACGAACAGACACGGTGAGAGAGAGTCATTAGAGCAAGTTGCAATTTACCTGTCACCGTTCAAAAGCATGAACAACGTGCGCTTTCTCTTGCCCGCCCACTTGTCCCGATTGCTGACCATGCATGTAAGAATTTTATACTCGAAGCCCACCCACCAGTGTCTTTGGAGATTTAAGTTGAACCCAGTAACAGCAACCTCTTTAATTATTCTTGCACTTAATGGATTACAGCAGCATCTTCAACTTGCCAATCCCATCCAATTAAAGCTACCTTCTAAATTAATACAAAATTTATAAGCACCACAGCATAGTGTTTTCTTTTAGAAAGAAACCACGGAACAATTTAATTTCCTTCTGCAAAAGTGCAGGTTCTGACAGTAGTACTAGAGTACTGTTACTAGTACGAGCATGGCTCATTCTAATCACGCGTAGCCCCGTGGGCTCGCCTCTGCCCTCCCTCGAATTCCGCTCTCTTGACTTTCTTCAATCTCATCTCCTTCCTATTTTGCCGCCTCTCACTCCTCCGCGCTCGCATTTTTATTTTTAGAACATGTTTCGTGTCAGAATTGTTTTAATTTTATTGAGAATTATTAATCAAAAATTTTAAATTTTAATGTTTGATATAAAAATTTAAATTAGGATTCCAGTAACACTTTCTAAGTAAATATTTCACGAAAATTTTTTTATATAAAAGAGTAGTCTTTTTAGATTTTTGTCTCAAAATTTTTTAAGAGATGTAAATAATTATTTTACTTTTCTTAATAAACCATTATACTACACCACAAGTATTTCAAACCCTAAATCACAAATTTTAAAATTTAAAATTTTAAATTCTAAATTCTAAACTTCAAACCCCAAATCACCAATTTCAACCATTAACTTATATTTTTTTTAAAATATAAATTTCTTACAATTTATATATAGAAATATATTTATAAAAATTATCTAAATTTTTAAAAAAATAACTTATAAATCAAACATAAAAATATCTATTATTTTTATAAATATACGAAATCAACTAAATACAATTTTTATATGTTTGAGAATAAAATTCTTAAAAATTATGATTCTCATAAATTATATTTTAAAAAAAGAATTTATATACCGAACTCCCCCTAAAATATAATAACCCAATGTACATGGGGGAACATTTACTCCACGATCACACTATCGATGACAAGGAATTTGTTCCGTCAAAATCCAATCATGTAGGTAAATCAAATCTTTTGGAGTTAAATGCAAAAGTAGGAAAAATTTTGTTGTTCTTTATTTTCCTCTTGATTTTGTTTTATATATGGCCTGCCAACTTGGTCCATGCTTGCCTGACTCTAAACCATGGGACCCTACTACATTAAAACCACATGGCTTGCTTCTGCGCTTGTCTTGGATCAACAGGTTATAATTTGCTCCTTCAAATTTCAATCTCTCGCTTGTACTTGTGGGTCCCCAGCCATATAGTTAAAAATAAAATCTTCCCCTCCCTCGCTCTGCCTTCCTCCCATATCTAAAGAGAATAAAACAATTTGGAATGGTAATACTTAACATAGGATGGGGGGATAAGTCATAACTCATAAGGACTGGATTAGCATATTGACTGTGCATTCAATATGGACATAATATATAATAAAGTCCATGAATGTTAAACTTTATAGAATCATATTATATATGCCCGTCTTATCCATTAAAAATAATAAAAGGATTAATAAGAGAAGGAAGAGGGAGTAGCGTAAGAAGGGTCCAAAGTTGTGGTAGGGCTTCATCATATTATGATGTATTAATAAACTTTAATTCACTATCATTGCCATTGGTGGTCCTTGCGTGACAAATTTGTTGCCTTTTGAGCCTACCTCAGCAACGGACACGAATTCTCTAGAAGTATTATATTTTATTATAGTATCTTGCAATATTTAAAAAAATTAGACCAATAGAAGTAGCGGTCAAAACAATGTAAATTAGAAATCATATTTTTTAATTTTTAATTTATAAAATAGTATACTATATTATATATAATAATTAATTACATAAATAAATAATAATAATTAATTGATAAATACTAATATACTTAAAATATCATTAAATCATTTCATTACAAATAAAATAAATTTATAATTTTTATTAAATAATATTCAATAGTCAATATAACATCTTCAATAACACAAAAATAATCAAACTTATCATGAACCAATTCGTTTATTTAACTTATGGAGATTATTTTATTTAAGTATCTTTATATTCTTTACTAATATTTTATTTTTTACTGGTGTCATTTGATTTACTTTTTTTTTCTTAAATAATTTTAAAAGGTTTGTTGTCTCAAAATAAGATTAAAGAAAAAAATGAAATCTTATAAAATACTTTTTAAATTTATTTATTAAGTTTGCACAAAATACGGCTTTATGTGGCATTTTTTACTCTCCAAGTCTCCATCGCGATATTTCACTCACTTCTTCTCATACCCGTTTGGCCATTTCCATTTCATTTTTATATCTTCATTTTCTCCTCTCCTTCTTGGCTTCTTCTCCTTCTTCCTCTTCATCTTTATCTTTCATCTTTCATAGCGTCAACGTGGCCTAAACATACGATGGCGCATTGCTCGTCGAGAAGCACCACATACAATGAGTTCCAAAGACCTATTTGGCCATTTCCCCCCTACTTGAAGCTTCCTCTTCTCTCATTTTCTTCTCTATCAAAGACCTAGAGAATTGCTGATCAGGTTTTCTCATTTTTTGATCGGGTCAAAATCGATTTGCCAGTTTTTGCACCCCAAAATTTTAGGAGTTAATAAGACAGGCAAGAGAATTGGTTTTTGGTTTTTCCAGTTCGATCGATAAATCTAGTCTAATTCTCATAATATTAGTATCTTGTGATATTTCATTTTCTTTTTAATACCTATAAAAAGTACAATAATAACTTATATTAACACCAAAAGATAGAACAAATTTCCATATCTAAAACTATTTTAAAGATATTAAGAAATATTAAGTTTAAATTATGATAATATATTTAGTGCACATATTTATAAAAGTTCTAAGGTTATTTTTAGATGTCTCTATAAATAAATATTTCAAAATGATATTTTTTTTAGTGTCATTATAAAGCAACATTTTATAAGAATATTTTTAAAACCATGTAATTACTTAAAACTATTCTTTTGTACTCCGAATGTAATTGTGTGATCACATCCATAGATATGTATATTTTTTTAATCAATATTTTTTTATGCTAGTAAAAAATATGACATTTTTAAAATTAAATATAATACATATAATTCACTACTTAATTAATAAATTATACTTATATTGTTATGTGTAGATCATATCTATTTTTCTTAATATTATGATGTTATGTATATGAATAAATTTAAAGCAATACTCATTTTATATAAATAATAACTCATAATATTTTATCAAAATACTTGTATAAAAAAATATTTAAAGTAAAATAGAATAATAAGAAAAATATATTTGTTGTTATATATGATGTACCATCTGAATTTTTTTTTTCATTTCTTAAGTTTTATTTTTTTTATTTTAAGAAAAGAATTAATAGAATTTAAGAAAAATATTTTAAAAATTCAAAAAAAAGTTAAAAAATAATTAAAACACATTACTTAAAATTTTTTTTAATATAAAAAAATATATTTAAATATAATTTTTAATATTTTTAAAATTGTAATCCGTACCTTTTAGGATCCGCGTAGAAGTGACATCACGGGCGTTAATGAATGAAGGATGATTAAAGCAACACGTAATTAAAAGGGCAACCCTTGTGCATGCACCGTACATGCATCCTAGAAATTTCCTCCTCCTATTGACACGTTCATGTATCTGCCTCGTCTCTTACTCTCTATTATTTGTTTATAATTAATACGGTACCATATATATATATATATATATAACATGATAATACAGATAGTCAAAATTTGACCCATTATTTATGTCTTCTTTTGCTTATTAATTACAATTAATAAAGTCAATCAAATCTTTCCTATTTTATACTAGTGTCTCCATGCAAACTTATTTCTTAAATAACAAAGTATTTAAAATTTTTAATATTTATTTATCATTATTTTATTATTAAAAAATTTAAAACAATAATGATTAATTTTATTTGTTAGTTTATAATCTTATGTATTAGTATAGATACCCATCAAACTACAGCATTGTAATTTTAACTTTGAACCATAATCTTAACAAATCTCTACAAAATTATTTTTTACTATGCACAAGTCCAAATTTAAGTTTTTATAAGTATTTAATACTTTATCTTCATTTAAGTATGTGGACAATAGTTTAATAGTTTTTATAAGTATTTAATACTTTATCTTTATTTAAGTATGTGGACAATAGTTTAATTGTTTGGGATGCTCATTTTTGTGATAAATATATAATTAGTACATTTGTCTGAGGTGTGAAAACCCTTCTATTAAAATACGGTGTAATTGAACCCCAAAAGGCTTTGGTCAAGTAGGTCCATATGATGGTATAATCTAGTCCACAATTGCCTCCAACATCTTCTTTAACTTTGAACACTCATTTGCAACCGATTAATTTCCTATGTTCTAGCAATGGTACTATGGTTCAAGTTTTATTACTTCTGAGAGCTTGTTACTCTTCTTCCATAGGCTTCTTCCACTCAAGTTGAGAAAAGGCATCACCAACACTGATTGGTTCTCTAACAGCTAAATGCACCTTGGGTTTGAAGATGCTAGCCCTGACTCTAGTGACCATGGGATTATACCCAAAATGAGAGGGAAGAGAACTAGATGTATGATTGCTGTAACGATGAGAACTTACTAATAGACAAGCTCCAAGTAAGACCTGAGTGCTTGATGAAAGTAATGCTCAAAAAAATCAGCCATGCTAAGCTCACAAAGGGTATCACCCTCACAACAAGCACCAATGTCATTATCATTATTGTTTGGAGTAGAATCAATGTCATTGCCATTATTATTAGGTGAAACATAGTGCTTAGATTTGCTATATGGTGTAACCCCCTTAGAAATATTTGTGTCACTATAGGCATGGGAACCCCTATTAATTAAATCTTTGGATGGTGATGGAACAAGAAATGTGACAAGATTTGGAGAGGGAAAAATTAGAGGAGCAACTAGAAAAATTAGAAGGGTAAATTGAAGATATGGCTAAGACCGAGAAGTGTGAGACTAAGTAACAACATTAGTCTTAAAAGGGAATGATTGCTCATCAAATAAGACATTTTTGAATAAACAAATCCTTCCATAAGGTGCTAATCACATGTAGCCTTTTGTGGTGGGGGGAATATCCAAGGAAAGTACGGTGAGTGGACTTGTACTGTAATTTATGCTTGTTATAAGGCCTAACATTAGGAAAACACAAGTAGCCAAACACTTTCAAGGATTTGAAGTAAGGGATTGAGTGGAAAAGGAGTTCATAAAGTGATTTGTTGGTTGAGGAGTGAGTAGGCAACCTGTTAATGAGATAACAGATGTTTTGAATGCCTCATTCCAATCTTTCATAGGTAAATTGGCATGAGATAGCAGTGGGAAGGCAACTTTAACTACATGCTTACGTTTTCTCTCAGTTGTGCCATTTTGCTTATGATAATAAAGACAAGAGACTCTATGATGAAGGTCATGTTGAGTGAGGAATTGAATTGATTGTGTGGTTAAATTGATTTTAAACCAATGCTTTGAAAGCAACAAAAGTGGAAATGCCTCTTATTTATTTATTTTGTGTATATCCAGGTGAATTTAGTGAATTCATCTATGAAAATTATATAATATTTGAAGCCTTCAATGGAGCTTGTGGAGGAAGGCTCCCATAAGTCAAAATGCACAAGTTACAATGGATGAGAATAGACTGTGCAGGTGCTGGGAGAAGGTGTTTTATGCATTTTCTTCAGGACAACATAAAGAGCAGAAATTAGTGGCAATTTTATTAATGTAAGGTAGGTTACAGATTGAAAGGACTTTAAATACAATTTGCTTGAAGTGGTAACCTAACCTACAATGTCATAATTGAAACACAGATAAAAGAAAAATACAATGTGACTGAAAGGAGTTTGACAATAGAGAAGACTGAATGAGGCTTAATAACTTGCTTTGAATTTGTTAGTGTTGTGGAGGTGTAGTGACATGCTAATTGTCAAACACATAGAGACCATTCTTAAGTTTTCCTTGAAGGAGAACAAGCTTTGTATCCTGATGTTTGACAAGGAAATAGTTAGAATAAAACTCAAAAGAAGACATGGTTATCCTTGGCAAATTGAGATACACTAAGTAGATTTTTGGTAATTTGGGGAACATGAAGAAGATTTTGACTTGTAAGAGGTTTGGGGTCAAGAGTAGAGTGAATGGAGCAAAAATCAATGTGTTTGATATAGAAACGTTTACCATTTCCCATTAGCACATACTCTTGGCTAGTATATCCATGCTTTATCATTAAATTGCCTTCATCAGAAGTAAAGCGATGACTTGCACCAAAATCAAGATACCAACTTTGGTTAAGAACCGGTTATGATGCTAAGTCATGTCATTCAAATTGGTTATTAGCTCATGGAATTGAGGTCTAGAGTTACCTTCAATAAGATGAATAGCTAGCTGAGTATAGGTAGGACCTTAAGAGTTTTGAAATGAGTTACAAATTGGTTGAATATATCCTTGGTGTTGTGTGTTTAGAACTTAAGAGTTTTGAGTGGAGCTGCTGTTAGCTTCATTTGAAGTAGGACCTCTTTAGTAACTCTCATTGTATTTGTGATAACAGTAGTAGGCAAGATGGTTATATTTACCACACACTGGGCACTTAAGTCTCTCTCTTCCCCTTCCTCTTCCTTAGTTGGATGAATTGGATCTACCTCCTCTTTGGGATGAATTATTATAATACTATCCTTTGCCTCAAGGGAACTCAAAGAAGGTATTAGGAGAATTGTAATTATTACTGTAATTGCCTGAACCAAGAAAGTTGTGATTGTTGTAGTTGTTCAAAGTTAAGAAGTTTCTATTAGCTAAAGATTGAAGGCCCTAATTAATGAACCTTCAATATGTGACCATATTCATTGAGGCTATGTCCAGTGATTGGAGTGCTTTCCAAGTCTGCTCTCTTGAGCTACTGGCAATATTTCTATTTCTTCCATTGAGCAAGGCTCTGATCTTGATAGTATAATGGTGATGAAATGTCACGTCTCAATTCCGAACAGTGATTAATGTAAGAAACTATCACTAAGGGCGTATCTTACCAACCTACGATCACTATACATCCAAAACACATTGATCAAAATCATGACCATTTCTCAAACATATTTAAAGAAAGATATTGCTAAAAAAAATCTTTTAATTCATAAAAATTTTGACAGGATTTTCCACAAAGCAAGGCTCTAATCTTGATAGTATAGTGGTGATGAAAGGATCAAATTCTTCACTAAGGCAATCAAATATAACATCCACATGTTTAGAGATTAACACATCATGACCAACAACAACAATTGCTCAACTTTGCCTTGGTTTGGAGGCAAAGAATTGCTCAACTTTTTCCCAACTTTGATAGGCATACTCACAACCTATGATGCAAGTGAGAATATTTTAGACTTCGAAGATAAAAACCTGGAAACAAGAAGCTAATCTTGCTGCTCCCAATATAAGTATTCAAGATTGTAGTGATTTTTGGCAATGTCATTTCTATAAAGATACTTAGCAGGAGTAGCTTGTTCACCTTCGATGAATTTGCTCTGGTTGTGGCCTCGAACGACAACCTTGACTTGTTTCCTCCATAACAGATAATTTTGATCTTCAAGCTTTACATATACATGATGATTAAAATGTAACAGGAGGAAACTTGATGGTGGGAAGAGATGAACCTCCATTAGCGCAGGATTGAACCTCGGCAGGTGATTGATCCATTTTGGATCCCATGTTATAATACCATGTTAATATTGTGAAGATGATAAGATACAGAGAGAGTGGAGAGGTAAGGAATATGAAATGAACAGAGAACTAGATCTTGTGAAAATGAGATTTCCTTCCTTCCTTTGAAACAAACATAATAGAGCGATATATAGGAGAGTGATGATGCACCAGAACACTATGAACCTGTCCTGAGCAAATCATTATCTCCTAACAATCAGCCTGACAATATAACAGAAAGAGGAAGCTTCTAGTTTTAGTATTCATAACAGATTACATAATTGTTTCTTCTGAATCACCTAACAAAAGGCACCACTCAATTTTTTTTAGGAGAACCATTTTTGAACGTGGTTTTTCAAATTGCACTTTTAAATGATTATCTCAATTTTTAATTATAAAATAAGATTATGTAAATAATTATAATTACGTTATATTGAAATATTATTGTAAAAATTCTATAAAATAATATATTTAACTAATAAAAAATGTATAATATAATTGGTTTTGATATTTAAATTTATATATTATTTTTTATATAAAATAATTTAATTTTCTTAAATGTTGGTTTATCGTACAGCTACAGTACTAATGATGAATATTAAATTGGCACCAAATAAAATATTGGAAAGTGATGGGGGTAGTTTTTGACATGGGAAAGTGGTATTTAGTATTTACACGTGACTGGCATCAAGCAAAACGTGATTGAATAATTAATTAATTTAATGATACTAGTTTAAGACAAAGATTAATAAAATAAAATTAAAACATATTGGTATTGAAAGCAAGTGGTGGGTTATCTCATCATAGAATCAGACGAATGAGGACGACTCTATCTAGGGGCAGTCATCATCACGGGTGGGGACCACAACGTTGCCCTTTCCCTTTCCCCTCCCTTCCTTTTGCTTTATCCGATTTCTTCCTCAATTAACTATTAAACTAATTCTTTATGTTGTCACTTTCGTAACTACATCATAGCAAATATCAAATTATTAATAGAAAAACGAAAAGAAAAGGCACAGGTCGGGTCAAAGTGGTCTGGCGATTATTTGGAACGCGTTGGCCGATGTTTTAAGGAATTACAGTGGGCCGTGCGGCCGAGTGGCGGCTCTTTCATAGAAGCCCTCAACGAGGGGCTGTTATTCGTAAGCCTGAGCTTTGATTCCATCAACCGACTATGCGGATTGGTTTTGTCAGCTTCCTGTTTCATAGGACTGTGTTGTCGTCGCCGTCCATATTTCCACATGTCTTTTGTCGTTTTTTGAAAAAAATTAACAGAAAATAATAATAATAAATAGTTGCCTTTAAAATTACTAGATAAATAAATTTAATGAACCAAGACATGCACAGTGGTTTTTTTTTTCCGATACATTTCATTTAATATCAAGACAATATAAAATAAGAATCACTTCCATGTACTTTTATTAAAATGGCTTTAAAACATATTCATAATATCTTTAATTTTAGTTTATATTAAAATTTACACCTATAACACAGTAATTTTAAATATTCAATTGAAACTTCTATAATTTAAATTATATTAAATTAAATTGAAAAAAGTTACATCTAGTATAAAATAATATAAACTCTATTAATGATTTTGTTAATAAGATAAAATTTGGTAAATATTAAATTAGAGAAATGTAAGTGTATGTTTTAAAAAATACTTAATTATATTTTGTCCCCATATTTTACATAAAATTTTAATTTAATTATTTAATTTTTAACAAAAAATGATAATATAGATATTTAATTTTTCTCATTTTTGACTTCTTTATATATTTTTCTACTCTCTCCCGATCTCTCTCTCTCTCTTTCCGGCTTCCACTTTCTCCTTTTTTTATTCTCTCTCTTCTTTCATCATCTTCCTTTTTTAGCATGACTATTTCAGCAAATAAATCTGTACATCAACATTTTTTATTAAGAATTAAAAAGAATTAATTAAGATGTCAAACTAAAACTAAAAAAACTTTAAGATAATTAAATTAAAATTAAAGATATTAAATTAAAATTTTATTTAAAATAAAAGGACTACAAATATAATTAAATATTTTTAAAATATTTAAGATATGAACATTTAATCTATTCAAAAACATAAAAACAAAAAAATATTCTATTTAACTTGTCAATTTTGAACTCAACTTGATGTGCCTGCATGTTTTTAAAAGGTTATTGTTTTGAAAATCAAGATTCGAATTTAAGTGAATCTATAAGGGCTGAACCTATTCAGCTTAACTTAAGGAGCTTGGCCTAAATTATTTTATTTTTTTTTCTTAAATAGCATATGAATGAATTATAATATTAAAAATATTATTCTTTTGGGATTATAAATAAAGATAATCTAAAAAACTAAATAGGTATAACATTTAAAATAAATTCAAATCTCATTGTTGAAGATAATTTTGATAGATGTTTTAATTTATAATATTAAATTAAGATAATATATTGTTATTATTATTATTATTTAATTTTTACTTGTTATTTATTATGAATTATTTATTTTGTTGATATAAACTTGTTTTAATTAATTTATAATATATTTTTATTGACTTTTGTAATTAATTTTTATATATTTATTAGTTTTTATTAATTTTTTTAATTACACTTATTTAAACTCTAAAACTTTATAGAACTAAATTAAGACCTTCAAATTGATATCAGATAAAAAAAAAAAGGCCTAATTTAACCTAATCTATTTTTCTTATGATCCAAGAGAAGTAGATCTAGCAGTTTTGAAAGTGTTATTCGTATCTTCCACCTAGCCAATATGAATTATATGAAGTCAACCAATCAATTTTTTGAAATGAATTAAAATTAATTTAATTCTCAATAATCATGACTATACCAACTTGTATACTTTTCTTACATACATATCCAGTTTAATAGTTTTGAGTTTTGACATTCAACAATATTTTGATAGGATAAGAAGATCATTACGTTATAGCATTTTTTTCCATATCAAGACAAAAATTAACAACTATTTTATGATTAAATTGTTATTTTAACTATATTTAGTCATGGTAAATATAATATCTTATTTTTCTTTTACACGTAAAGCACTCATACTATAAGAAGTATAAATAAAAAATTAGTTTTATTTTAAAAATTAAAATTAATACCATATAAAATATTAGTTATATTAACATTTGAAAGCATATAAATTAAAAATATTTTAATTTTCTTTTATTGGTATATCATGAATTATTAACTGTTATTTCAAAGACTACATGGAGTATGCTACAACAATAAGTAAATTGTAGCTATTATAAAAAATTTTATGATCTTTAAATATTTTAAATATATAAATAAATTATTATTTATTAATTTTCATGATATTATTAGTAGCAGTTTATTTAGTGACTATTAAACAAGAATTTATTTTATTTTTATGTTAAAAAAATTATTAATATCCTTAATAAGATGACATCTATAAATAATATCATTTATGGGCAAAGGCAAACCTATACCATTTTTATTAGGGAGGTTAAAAATAATAAAATTAGACACGTGAATACTTGTTTTATTATTTTATAGTTTTAAATTTTTATTATTTTGTAATTTTAAAATTTTTTATTATTATTTTGCATTCTTCTTATTTTAATATAATATAAAGTTAAAAGAATTTTGTTATTATAAAATAAAATAAAATATTTTAATTAAAGACTATATTTAAAAATAAACCTTTTAATTAAAGGAGACTAAAGTATAACATTTTTTATTTTTAAATGACATATAATATATATTTTTAAAATTACAACATTTATGCACAAGGAGGAGCAAGAACATTTCGGGGGTTACAGCCCCCCAAGCTACAAGGACCGGCTGCGTCTTGTTTATGGGTGCTTAATTCATATAATTTAAATATCTTTATTATCATTAAAAATTGTTAATAAATTATAAAAATTCATAAAAAATTTCTTATTTCATATCACTGGAAGATAATAATATATTTAATTTGTTTGTTTATTTTTACATTAGTATATTGTAGATAATTTTATATCTTTAATTTAGAGGTGGCCGTATCAGAGTAAATTATTGATATGCAATATTGTATTGTAACTAGACAATTTTGATTTGACGTACTTGTGTGTGAGACAATCAAATAAGGAACAAATATATGTTTTTAAACCAAGGATCAATGAACTTTATTAATTTGACTAAGCTACTAATTAGTTAGTTCTTGAGACAATATGGAAATGACATGTGATCATAAAATTTATTTATGGTGTTACGGTTGCGATTTACAATCATATTGGTCATCCTTGCTCTTCCATATAATAATTGTTAGATAACATGAAAGAATTCAAATCCCTATAACAGATATGATGGTACATAAGGGAAGGGATGATTGGTCAATTTTTAATTGTGACCATATATTTATATTTGAACTATCACGATAAACAAAAAATAATGAAAATAACAAAAAAAATAGGATTAAATCTATTTTCATACAAAGGGGTTTAATTTTCAGCATGAAAACGTAGCAAAAATAGAAGAAAAAAAAGGGTGCCCAATTAGGTGATATATCCAATCAAATAATTAAGACAATCACGGCTAGCTATTATGATATAAATCCTTATTCAGGTGTCATAAAAAAAAAAGTGACACATATTTTGTTGGGTAGAATGATTAATATAATAAAGAATAAATTATGCAATTACTATCAATGAATCTTGGTTTAGAGATATAATTTGTAAAAAATTAAATATTATGTTTAAATACAAATTCAACCTAAATAAATTTAATATTTATAATTACAAAACATTCATTTTTGAACATAAAACATGAAAGTATCAAAATTAAATTAAATTTAATTAAAGTATTAAATGATTATGTCCATATTCATGTATACAAGTGTATGCATAAATGGGAACAATCAATTATACCACTTTCCCCTTATAACAATGGATATTGTTTTGGGTAAACAAATCCTCTACCATATCATTAGCAGGTCTAAGAAATGAAGACAAATGAAAGTTAATAATAAAAATTTTAATTTTCTTATTTATTAGTGGATTTGAATATTATATGTTTTCATAAGGGAAAGTTACTAATTTGAACCTTGATTAAATAAACCAAAAATAAAAGAACCTCTATAACCATATGCTAAAAATTGACATTGGTCGCCATTGGAGGACCAAAACATTTTAATGATAGAGAAGGCAGGCGTCTTCGTTTATTTATAAATTATCCAACAATCTATATTTCTCAACAAAATTTTGAAAAAAGGGTCACCAAATTATAAATCTAAAATAATTAGGAGTTGGAATTGATGAATTTACTTGCACCTACCTCTTTTTGAAAAAATTAACTTATTATGAAAAAAATATTTTAAATTTATATACAATACTTAACTATTATAACCAAACAATATGGAACTTGACGTTAGGCATCTAAAAACAGCCAATTTTACCTTTTACAATCAACATCCTATGTTTCTTGGACATTCAATGTAATACGAATAAATAATTTAAATAAATAAATAAATAAATTTGTTATTATATTAATGTACTTATTTTTAATACACTAAATGTATTTAAAAAAATTTACACAGATAGACGGTCAAGACAATTTCAATACACCAAACCAAAAATTACCACGTGGTCACACGTGCAGCTAACCCTAGCAATTGTCGCGCCTCGTCTCATCTTCCTTCTGCTTGCTGCTTCTGCTTACTCCACTCACTATTCGTACTTACAAAGATTACCACGCCGTCTATTTCACTCCTCCCCCCGATTAAATCGGCTTGGCCTTTTCCTAGAAACTACCTCACTTTACCACACTCGCTTTGCTTTTAACCTAAAATTCAACCCAAATGCACTCCAAATAAATCTCAAACCCAAATCCATCCTCTCTCATCCAACTTATCTAATTCTCCGCCACTGTCTCTGGGGGGGGGGGGGGGGGGGGGGGGG
>JASKGM010037239.1:0-16583 GCA_034509205.1 Ceratonia siliqua
GGCCACTTGTCGTGCTGAACTCCATTGTAGTTGCCAAACTTTGCTCTGGACTTAACTGTCTATTTCTCTAGTCAAAAATCTTCAAATCAGGTCCAAAAAGGAATATTTAAGGCCACTTGTCGTGCTGGTGTAGTTGCTCATCGTCTTCAGAGTGTCGGCACCCATAAAGGTGTGGCATTAGCTGTGGGTGTTGTGTCCCATCATTTGGCCACTACGGCATCCTTTATTTGTGTTACAATGGACCTACAGTGCCAATCCTTAGTGCTGTGATTCCAAGGTGCTGCGACTCTAAGACGCTGCAGTGGAACCATGGCTCCGAGTGATGGGCACCACAAGTTCATTGTTTCTGGAACTTAAGAGCATCAAAACATTATCTTTTAGAGTTGGGCCTTTATGAAAGTTGTAGATATATTTCTCAGCTTTCCAACGCACCTAATTTTTCTAAATTCAGACTTCTAGAACTTCAAATACAAGCTAAAAACCGGCACATGGTCTGGGCTATAATTGGGCTTCTAGTAGCTACTAACTTCTATTTTTTCTATGTTTGGGCTTTAAAATGGAAGAACTAGGTTTTGAGTGCTCATAAAAATTGTTGAACATTGTCTTAGCTTTCCAACAAGCTAGAAAACACATGAAAATGAGGCCTGTAGCTTTCGTTAAGGCACAAAAATCATACAGTATTCTAGGTTGCTTGACCAGCTCAACATGAATTCAATCTTTAGGCCTAACCCAAATTATGCCTCTTCACATCAACCTAATTTCAACCGAAAACCACCATAGGTTGCTTGCAAGAAATCCAAAATTCTCAAGAATTAAGTACATGTAAGAGACACTTGAAATCCTAGAAAAATGAGCCAAAAACACACAAAATACCCTAAAATAAAGTACTTAATACTAAGAAAATGTGAGAAATAAATGCCAACATCAAATACCCCCATATTTGAGCTTTTGCTCATCCTCAAGGAAAACAAACTCAAACAAACATACTGATGAAAACTCATAATACTTTGCTAAGTTTCTTACATTTGTATTTTACAAACTTCCACGAAAGCCAAGCTTTAAAGAATGGAGAAGACTTCTCAAAAAATTTCAAAAAGTTCAAGGACTAAAGCATATTTCATAATTTATCAAATCAAGTGTGTCTGCGTACCTTACACTTTGCAACTTGGATTGGTATATGCAAACAAGCAAACAATAAAACTCACACCTCTTATTCTCTTTTTTGTTTTTTGTTTTTCAATGGTAGCTAGTTTTAGGATGTGAATCACCTTTTGACGTGAAAACTCCATACTTTTGGTATAGATTCCCAGTTACTCAACAATTCATGTTCAACTAGTATGCTTTGCATGCTTATAATCCCAGTACTGTTTGCTCTCCACTTTTGGTTTGAACACCTAGTTACTAAGTAACAATGGAACATTGAAGCATTGCCTTACCGTTATTTTCATCTTTTTCCAATCAACATTGTGACTCTTTATCACTCAACAAATTTTATGAGACTTGAGGCAAAAAGCCAAAATTTTCACTCAATTCACATATAATTCTCTAAGCTAACAATGTATATGGCTAAACGCTCTAAAAATTTGAAAAGATGATCATGAAATAATTATTTAACTAAAGAACTAAAACATAAATTTCAGTGCTTACCAACTTTAGGAAAACTAAACTCCATGAAAGTATCTATTTTAAATGTATGAAACTACCAAAGTTGTTTAATATCAACAAGTTATTTTCTTTCCCTACTTGTTTGCATTAGTAAAGAAAAATAAAATTTTCTTTCCCTACTCCCAAACTTAAAATAAACATTGTCTCCAATGTTTCAAAATAAAACATAATAAAGGTAGAGAGGAAGGAAACTCTTTGAATGTGATTCCAAGAGGCTGCGGCCATGGTGTCCATCCAAAAAATCCTTGAAGACTGAAAATAACCACAAAAACATAATTAAAAGTAAACACACTAAAACTTCACTTTATTTGAAAACAAAAATAAAAAGAAATAAAAATTGGGCTGCCTCCCAAGTAACGCTTGGTTTATAGTTATCAAGCCGACTCTCTCAGGTCAGTCTGGTTTAGCCCCGGTGGTTGGGTATCTTTCACTTGCCATGGATGGTCTAGCATGATAGTCCCCTCTCATAGCAAATTTTGTTGGCTCACATTGAATCATTGTTCTATACCCAAAGGGTAAGGCATCCATTGACCGCCAATTTACTCTAGAAGAGTGATAAATAGATTCAAAGGGGGCAATTGCTAGATTAACACTGTCAACACCATCATTTATTACTTTCACCTTGAAGCATCTCTCAAGTTTATTAGGGATTTCCATAGCTTTAAAAACTTTAAACGTTACTTCTTTGTCTTAAACTCTCATAGTAAGTTCTCATTTTTCCACATCAATTAGAGTTTGACCAGTAGCTATGAATGGTCTCCCAAAAATGATAGGGACCTCTTAATCCTCTTCCATATCCAAAACAATGAAGTTTGTAGGGAATATGAATTTATCTACCTTTACCAAAATCCACAATTCCTATATGATAGTGAGGGACTTATCAGCTAGCAGTAGGGTGATATTAATAGGCTTGACTTCAATCAAACCTAATATCTTGTATATGTATAGTGGCATCAAGTTTATACTGGCAACCAATTCACAAAATGCTCTATCAAAGAATTGATTACCAATTGTGCATGGGATGTTAAAACTGCCCCGATCCTTCAACTTGGGAGGTAGCTTTTGCTGAAGGGTAGCACTACACTCTTCTGTGAGAAAAATTGTCTCAAATTACCCTAATTTTTTCTTCTTGGATAGAATTTGTTTCATGAATTTTACATAACTTGGAATATGTTCTTAGGCATCAGCAAAGCGGATATAAATTTGAAACTTCTTGAAAATTTCCAAAAATTTAAAAATTTGAGCATCCACCTTTTTCATCTAAAATCGCTATAAGAATGGAGGTGGTGGGTTATTCCTTATTGTCTCTTCCCCAGATTTCTCTATAGGCTTAATGCCAGTCTTCTACTCATTATGACATTCCTCTTCAAATTTATTACTCTTTAGGGTCTGCACTGCATTGCTCATGAGATTCCCTTCTAGGATTAACTTCAGTATTGCTAGGTAAGGCACCCTGAGGGTGATTATTGAGCTTACTGGCTAATTGACCTATTTGTGTCTCTAAGTTCTTGATGGAAGATGCTTGACTCTAGAGACGAGTTCTTGTTTCCTGGAGTTTATTTTTTGTTTCAGGCATAAACTAACTCGTATTATTAGCCAATTGAAGCATTGCTGCCTCAAGAGAAGATATTTTCTTCTCTGAAGCTGGAGCTTATGGAGGAAAGCCTGGTGGGTAACTTTATTCAAGAGCCTGCAGCACTCCTTGATTATTGCTCTAGGAGAAGTTTGGGTGATTCTTCTAACCTAGATTGTAATGATTTGAATTCAGATTATTCGGCTACCTAATGAAGTTACTCATATATTGAATTGATTCTGATGCCATCACGCACTGGTCAGTCATATGATTCCCACCACAAGTCTCACATGTGACATAAGGACTCTGCACTGTATAAACAACCAATGTGTCAAATTTCTTACTTAAGACAGCCACTTGAGCTGTTAATGTTGTGAGAGCTTCAACCTCATGAACATCAGCCACCCTCCTAAGCATTAACCTCTCAGTAAGCCATTGATAATTGTTAGTAGCCATCTCTTCCAATAAATTAGAAGCCTCATCTGTTGACTTAGCCATGAGTGTACCGCTTGCTGCATCATTTATAGTTGACTTCATCATCCCATTCATTCCATTGAAAAAGGTTTGGACTTGTAACCACTTAGGTAATGTCCCATGGGCACGGGTGTTTTTTTTGTATGTGTTAAAAAAAACATTAAGAGTGATATAGTTAGTACACTGAGGCACTCAAAGTAAGGAGAAACTTAAGTATAGAATGACTAACAAGAGTAGAGTATAATAGAGCTATTGGAAGAGTTGCATAATGAACAAGAATGATAAGCATATAGTGAATAGATAAGTATTTTTAACCCAAGTAGAGTAGGGTACATGGCAACAAAGAGGGTAATTAAGTTAGTGAGCAGTAGGAGATTTAAGAAGGAAGTAACCTAGAAGGATATTCAGTGGAAAAAGAATGAAGTTGAAAGTATAAGTTAAACATCAAGTGAGAAAAGAAGAAGGATACAGTGGATAGGTTAATATATGAAACAATGATGTAAAAGTAGAGTGCATAAAATGTTACAATTTGACTATGGAGTGGTATAATATATCAAGGATAGTTCATAACAAATAAATGAAATACAATAAGTAAATTCGATGTTAGTAGGAATAGAGAGAAATAGTGATTGGAACCATGGAATAAGCTGGTAGGATTTATTAAAGAACACATGTTAGTTAGAATGTGGAAAGAAGAGTTGGAAATATAAACTCAACTTTTCTTGTGTTTGTTTCTTGAATTTGAGGACGAATTCTTTTTAAGGGAGATAGAATGTAATACCCCTAAAATTTTAGAATAACCCTTAAAAAGTATTGTTGACAAATTTTTTCTTTCTAAAAATAATAGGAAGTTGTATATATAATTATTTTTTGGCATAATAATGTTGGAGGGTATAATTGATAAGAAATTATGGGCCTTTTTGCAAGAAAATTTAAAAATTGGGGTTTTTTTTGTAATTTTTCCTAAAACAACTAAAATACCCCATATATTTCAAAAAGGGACGTTCATCTTCTCACCCATCCAAAAAATTTCAGCTTCTCCTCCCTCTTGCGGCACTCCACCATTTTTGAAACTTTGAGTTTCAAGCCCATCAAATCCTCTCCATATTTTTATGTAGTTCCTTCATGAAATCTTCATATTTTCACCTCTTCTACAATATCCCAGTTTTTGTTTAGTGAAATACTCCAAAATCTTGCATCTTGGTATTTTTGCTTCTTGGGAGATGGTTGTGACTTTTAGGAGGAGTTTCTTTTGATATTTTTGCTTCTATTTGAGGCGAAAGCTTTAGGTAATTTCTTTTAGTCAAGTGAAGTTCAAGAAAAAATTTAGGTATTTCCCTCGTGAGTTTCATGGCTGGTTTCAAATTTTGGAGAATGAAATTTTGGTATGTTGCTTATTTGGGAGTTGGTGGTGATACTAAATTTGTTGGAAGTTGCTAGAAAAATTTTCTAAGACATCCATTTTACAAAGGGCTTCATTTCAGTGGGTTTGATAAGTTGAGGAATTGTGGCAATGAGACTCCTTGGTAGTGAGATGATGATAAATATGATATTGTGGCATTCTCTTCTTATTTTAATCTCTCTGTATAATCCAATTTTTTAATGTCTATATATTATTGTCGTTAAGGCTTTGAACAAGTCTTTCTTATATGGTTTTCATGGGATTATTTTTTTATTTATTTGACCTTGAATTTTATTTTCTTAATTTCCTCAATTTCTTGTCATATTTATGAGTAATTTAAAATATTACAAGTTAAAAGGTAAATATGAGGAAACATGACCTTTGAAAATAATTTGTAAACTTTCCATTTATTTCTTTAGCAGTGCTTTGGTGACTTGGAATTTATAAGATGAGATATTGAATTGTTTGGGAAAGATATTCTACAAATTGAGAAATTTATACTTTTGAGGTTATGGACTATTTTTTATGGAATTATGGATATTGAAATGGTTTTGTTGAAATTCATGTTGGACTCTGTAGCCGTTAGCAGGGTTAACAACCTAGATGCATCTAGATATATGTTGGTATGATACTCTATGGGTAAGGAGCTTCCTGTTAAGTCTAGCCATTGTGTGAGGCAAGGAGTTATTAACGAGGTGTAGCTGCCCTCGAGGAGAGATAGAGATGGTGGTGGGTGAGGAATTGCCCGTTAGGTGTCTCCGCCCATGAGAGACAAGGAGCTACCAATAAGGTATAGCCACCCCATGGAGATGAGATTGGTGCTTTCATGGGTGACCCAACAGAGTTGAATTTACATATTTAAAATCATTGTTTTAAATGCCTTTAAATTTTACTGGTTTCATATATATGAACTTCTTTATGGTGGATATATTTCTTTTAATATCACGGATTACTTATTTTGTTTATTGCATGATCTTAACTCTTAAACATATTACGTTGATAGTTATTTCTCATGCACTATCTTTTTTTCCCTCCTTTCCATGGTATTTATTATGCCATCACTGAGTCTGTGCGACTCTTTATTATAATTTTTCATAAAGTAGGTTTCTAGGAATCCTGTTCTCTCCCAGACATTTTTAGTAGGCTTCCTTGTTGATGTTGTATATGTCTTGAACTCCACATTTTGCGGCTAAAAGGAGTGTATGGGTTGTAGTTTATTTTGCCATGTATTTTAGAATCTTGTTTTGGTTTTGAAAATTATGTTTGGGTGATTGAAATGAATTATGGACGTTTACGTTTAGAGAATTTGATCAGTTTCATATTGGGGATGTCCATTTTATAAGGAAAACTTTATTGAAATTTTTTTTTGAAAAACCATGAGTATTTAGTTCATTTTGATTTAATTGCTATACCCTTTTTCTCCGTGTTCATTAAGTTATAGGCTTGCTAAACTGAGTTTAGTTTATGCGCCATCACAGTCTCGAGTTGGGTCGTGACAATATCGTTTTGACAAATTTCTAATATGTAAATATTTATATGTGTTTTTATTTTATTATTTTTTATAATTAAAAATATTATTATATTATATATTATAAATGTTAATATAATCATTGTGTCAAGTGGACACTTTGAATTGTACCAAATGGATGTTATGAAATTATACCAAGTGGATACTCTATAATTATAACAAGTGGATCTTAATTACATGAAATGGTTCCCTTTTTCTAATTATGTTTAATTTTTTTAATTAAATAATTTATTTTAATTCTTTAATTTTGATAATATTTTTTAGTTCTAAAAGTCAGACCAACCGACTAGTTTAATATGGAATCGGCCACTTGGCCAGTCCGATTGAACCCCTAAACCCTAAGGAACAAAAAACTAGTGAACCAGGAGAGTCGCTGATTCTAACCATGCCCAGATGGTAATAGAGGGTTTCAACGGAAAGACACTGAGAGAGCAATAAAGAGAAGAGAGAAAGGAGAGAGAGAGTGAGTGAGAGATAGATAGAGGAAAATAAAGAGAGGATGCGGTATAAGTTCAAGCTTCTTGCAATGCAGTGCAGCATGGCTCAGAGCTCCACTTGAAGCCCGAGGACAAAATTACTGGTGGAACTTCAGAGCCGGAAAACTACCCTAAGGATGCTACATAGCGAAAGCACCACACCATCGGCGCCACAAACAAGCTTAAAAGTTCAAACTGTGTCAAACTTCAAAACTTAAAAGTTAAAACCGTGTAATGGTAAGTGGTAACCGAATTTGGAGTTCTGTGTGCTACCTAAGTGGTTTTGCCTTCTCTTTATCTTCTCTTCTCCAATTTCCAAAGCTATTAATTTTTTTTTATAATTAGGTAATTTAATGGAGTTTGTTATGGCGGGTGAATAATTCATGAAGGATTTGACTTTCTAGGTTATTCTTTTGTTAATGAAAAATAATAATGATTATTACATATAATATATAATATATAAATTAAAAATATTTTTAATTCAAATTCGATTCAATCTCAATTGGACCACTGACCCATGACTCGCTGCCTTCACCGGTTCAATGGCTGATAAGATGTTTTGAACATTGCTATTTCCTCAATTAATAATATTAATGTGATATTTTTAATTTATTATTATTTATTTTAATTTAATGTTTAATTAGATTATGCTTTCAACTCTCTTTCATTTTCTTTTTCTAGTTATCTACTTGCGATCTTCAATTTCTTTTTTTTTTGTTAGTGTTTCAATTATTTCTTATTTTTTTAGTTGCTTTCCTATTCCTTTCTTTTAATTGTGAGTTATTTTTGCTCGATCAATCAATTTTTAACCCAAGTAAATTACAAAGTAATTATTTATTAACAGAATAAATTACAAGGTAATAAATTGTCACTTTTTAATTCACGTGGCAAAAAAGTTAAAATGTGTTAAACCACATAACTTTCTCATGTTGCTTATATTTCCTCTTTGTAGTGATGAGTTTCTTAAAAAGTTTGGCATAGGAAGGAATTTTCTAATATTAATCTTAGAAAACATGTGAAATTCATAAGTTTGCTTATTTGGTTCAACTTCCCTTAGATAGTTTGGATAAGGTATTGGGGCTCTGTGGGGATCAATCGCCTTATGTAGTAAGGGAGAAGAACAAGACTCCTTCTCTTTGTTGTTTTCGGACAGCTTAGAAGATTGAGGGTCCTTAGCTTGACTTTCCATGGGAACTTTACTTTCCCTTTGCTTTCAATTTAAATCTCCTGCATCAAGTGGTAAATCATCAGAACAGTCATCATCAAAACCATTTTGAATAATCTTACCACTTTGACGGACTGTAATAGCCTTAGCTTCCTCAAGTTGACTGGGTAACTTCCCCTTTTGATAACCTTACAATTGTTCAGCAATTTGCTCAATTTGTATCTCCACCCTCTTCATTGAAATTTCTAAGGAATCCAACATTTGCTTATGTCTTTCATGGTTTTCTCTGGTAAATTGAATAAAGACATTCAAGTTCTCTTCCAAGGTTGGTTTCCTTGATTGACTGGGTGGTTCGGCCTAGCTTTGATATTGGCTTGCCTTTGAGTTTTGAGCATATCCTAGGTTATTGTTCATCTTCCAAGAGAAATTAGGATGATTTCTCCATCCAAGATTATAGGTATTGGCAAAAGGATCATTCCTCTGCCTTAGTTAGTAGGACTCCATCAAATTGACTTATTCTTGTCCACCACCTGCATAAGAATCATAAAACAAAGAATAAGTATTAGCATCATGCCCAAAGCCACCACAAAATCTTCATACCTCATGATTAGGTGTGTTCCTGGTAGTGAGGAGTTTGACTTGCTTAGTCAATTCTACAATATGCATGGCCATCTCATTGTTGGATCTCAATTCATTCACCCTAACTCTTCTTCCTCTTACACTCTTTTGCTGGGAGTTAGCACCCAACATCTGATATAGCTTATATGTTTCCTCTATAGTCTTCTCTCCCATAACTGCACCAACAACATTAGCAACTGTATATTGATACTGTTGTGTCAACCCACCATAAAAAAATTGGTTGCAGAGCTGAAATGGGTAATGATTATGGAGACACTAAATTAAAAGTATTTTGAATTTGTTCCATACTTCATGAAAGGGTTCTTCCTCCATTTTAGTAAAAGTGGAAATCTTAGTCCTCAACTTAGTTGTTTTTGGTGAGAGTAGAACTTCGCCATAAGTTTATTGCACACTGCTTTCCATGTAGTTAAAAAACTAAGTGGAATGGCCATCAACCAAGCTTTAGCACTATCTTTCAATGTATAGGGAAAACACATCCTCCTGAGTTGGTATTCATTAAGTCCTTGAAAAGGAAAAATATGTACTTTTGCATAAAAATCCCTGATCAAATTTAAAGGGTCTTCATTGGGAATGTCGTAGAAGGAAGGAAACATGGAGTAGTGAATATTTCTTAGCTTATAATTTTGTGTTGCTTCCCTCAATCAGTTGCAAGATGTAGTAGTTGTTGACATATGTTTTGATGATTCAACTATGTTGAAGTTTTCTCTATTTTTAGAAAGAAGAATTTTGTTAAGCAAATATGTGTAAGAAAAGTTTTCTTTAAGAAAATAAGAAAGTTTTTCTAAAGGAAAGAAGCTTAGTAAGAAAAGTTTTTCTTAAGAATTCTCTTGAAACGAGCATGTAAGAACTACTCACAGCTTCACAAAGTGTACTACTCATTTGAACTTGATTCTAAGTAGAAAGAGCTACATTTTCACTGTGCAAAAAATAAAATAATAAATAGAACTTGCTAAATGATCAGGATGGTGTATTGTTAAACTTTTGAAAAGTACAAATAAAATACTATTATCTATCAAATCCAAGTATTTAATGTTCTGAAAAAGTAGAGATACAATAAAATATTTTATTAACCTTGACTATCATTTCTTTAAGAATGCAGTTTCTAAAGGAAGATCCTACTAAATGCTACAATGGCTGGTGAAAAGCAACAGGAAAATTTAGACAAGCTTTGTGCTATTGAAGCTCCCTGATCATATTTCAAAATCAAAATAAAAATCAAAAGTAATATTCAAATACAAATAAAAGATCCAAGAGTAATTGTTATATTCAAGAGTATATATATATATATATATATATAGAGAGAGAGAGAGAGAGAGCTGGAATACAAGAGCTCAGATAGAAGAAAAAAAAGATATTGTAGATCAGTAGAGAATAGAACGCAGAGAGCATTATCTACTAGAGAAAAAGATTGAGAGTCTACTGAGCATATCCGGTTGACATAGCTACTTTTTTTAGCCTTGCCTTGTTGTTTATCCTACGGGAGTGATTATGCTTATTTGTATCATTTTTTAAATTTAACTTAAGGTTTGCTAGGTGAGCCTGTAAAATATAGTGGTGTAAGGTTTGCTAGGTGAGCCAGTAAAATCTAGTGTTTGAGAGGTTACCTTGGTAATGGTTGTAAAAAGCTTCAAGCTTGTGCTTGTACTTGTGATTTCCCTTATAGCGAATTGCCTTTCTGTGTGCTTGGAGAGTAGATGTAGGATCTAGTATATTACTGGGTCTGAACCACTATATATCTTGGTGTGAATCTCCCTTTCTCTCATCTTGTTTATCTTTACCGCTTACAATTTGATCTAAAGTTCCCATGGCTAAAGAATTTGTTTTTTAAAGCAACATTCTTTTGAAATATCTTAAGCAAACCTATTTGAACTCTTATGTTAATCATTATGACTTATGATATTCAATTTTATCTTCCTAAGTCAAGTTTGATTAAAAAAGAAGCAACCAAGCCTTTTAATCTTTCAACAAAAGGAAAACATTTTCAAGAACTTAAGAATTCTTTTTAAGCTAAGAAATTTTCTTTTCAGCAAAGTTGAAGTTCGCAGGTTGCTCAAATTAAGAAATATTTCTTATCATCGAAACAGTTTTTATCAACTAAGATCACCCAATGCAACACCCTTCTTGTGTGATCGTCCCTACTTGAACTAACAATTGGTATTAGAGCTTTAGTCTCTGTTCAACAGGTTTAATAACCTAAAGTAAAGATCTTGTCAGCAACATTAATTCAAGCAGCATCATAAAAGGACACTCATCTTCAAGACCACCATACTTGGACGGGAACAACTATATTTACTGGAAAGAAAGAATGAAGATCTTCATTCAATAAGTTCATTATCTAGTTTGGTGAGTCATCAAAAATGGTCCATACATTCCCAGAGAAACAATCCATGGAATTCTCATGGATAAAACAGAAGATGAATAAAATGATTGTAACATCAAAATGATGGAGACAAATGCCAAAGAAATCAGTCTCATGTACTGACTGTGCTGTAAATGCTAAAGAATATAAAAAAATATTAAGATACAAAACTACTAAAGAAATGTGGGAGAAGTTAGAGATAACTTATAAAGGACTGTAGAAGTTCGAAAAACTAAGATAGATATGCTAGTTCATGAATATGAGGTATTCAAAATGAAGGACAATGAGAAGATCAAAGATATATTCAAAAGTCTATCCAATATCATCAATGATCTACATGCCTTAGGTAAATCTTACTCAAACAATGAGCTGATTAGAAAAGTTTTGCAGGCCAAAATAGCAGCTATTCAGGAAGGAAGAAATCTAAACAAAAGATCTTACAACGAGCTCAGAGGAAATGCCGCCTTTGAAAATAACTAATTGAAGGATGAAATCGAAAGCGTTATACAGACTTGAAATTTGGTTTTGAAAGCTGCGGTTGAAGAAGGAATGTATGCTTTGAGTGTATAAGGCCTGGCCATATTAAAGCTAATTGCCCTCTTTTCAAGAAGAAACATTACAAGGGAAGAAGAAGAAAGCCATGGTAGCTGATTCCACCTGGAGTGAAGATGATGCCTCAAATACCTTAGGAAATGATTTAAAGGATGAAATAGCAAATCTCTACTAATGGCAAATAAAAACTCAAACGATGAAGAAAATGACATTAACTCATCTTACTCTTTTGATGAACTTCAAGATGCTTTTAATCTATTATTTGAGAATTATAATAAGTTGAGCTCGAAACACGACTCTCTTAAGAAAGTGCATTATCAATCTACATGTATGTTAGAAAATCTGACCAAAGAATAGGAAAGTTTGGAAATGAATGTAAGCAAGGAAACTTCAAATAAAGAAAATGATATTCTTGTTGAAATGAGCAAGGAAAAGGAAAAAGGAATTGCTAGAGAAAAGAAATAGAGAATTAGAAACCAAAAATGAAACCCTTAAGTTAAGGATAGAATCTCTGTCAATGGATCTTTCTACGTTTACTCCTAGCTCATTAAAATTGGATACTATACTAGGATCTCTAAAGTGGTCTTATGACAAAATTGGTATAGGATTCCCTTCATCCTGAGAAACAAGTCAAAATAATTCAACTGATCATCATCATAACCCTAGAGAGAAAAATAAGAATTAAAAGAATTGCTATCATTATGGAAAATTAAGGCATGTAAGAAGAAATTTCTTCCTTAAAGAAAATGCTTAAAAAAAGGTCAGATATGTTTGGATTCAAAAATGCACCTCTGTAACTCAATATGAAACCACTAACGCTTAAGGACCCAAGATAGGTTGGGTACCTAAGTCTGGTTAAAAATTTTATGGTAGGTGTGCTTAAGCTTGAGATACAAGGATCAATGGTATCTTGACAGTGGCTGCTCAAGACACATGAAAGGTGATGCCACAAAATTCGGCTACTTTGAGAAGAAATAAGGAGGTTCAGTAACATTTGGAGACAATAAGAAGGGTAAAATCATTGGTAATTAATGATGTTTATCTTGTTGATGGGTTAAAGCATAACTTGATAAGTATAAGCTAATTGTGTGATAAAGGGCACAAGGTAATTTGTGAGTCATCAAGCTGCAATGTCTTTAAGACTCAGGATGAAAGCATCTTATTCTCGGGCTTAAAAAATTAAACACGTATGTTTTGCATTTGAAATATATTTCTTTAAAATCATTTGAATGTCTTACTTATATAATTATTGAAAATTGGTTATGGCACAAAAGACTTAGGCATACTAGCATGCATTCAATTTTCAAACTTGTGAAAAGAAACTTGGTTGTTGGTTTGCCAAAAATTAAATTTGAGAAAAATCATGTTTGCAAAGTTTGTCAAAAGGGAAAACAAACCAAGTCTTCTTTCAAAAGCAAAAATTATGTTTCTACTTCAAAACCTTTATATCTTTTACACATGGATTTATTTGGCCCCACTAGAACTTAAAGCAAGAGTGGTAAAAAATATGGTCTAGTCATTGTTGATAATTTCCCTAGACTTATCTAGGTTTTCTTTCTTGCTCATAAAGATGAAATTTTTACTATATTTGAAAAGTTTTGCAAAAAGATTCAAAATGAAAAAGGTGATCTTATTAAGAGCATAATAAGTGATCATGGTGGAGAAGTTGAATGCAAATATTTTGAAAATATTTGTGAAAATTTTGGATTTAATCATGATTTTTGTGCTCCAAGAACTCCTCAACAAAATAAAGTAGTGGAAAGGAAAAATAAAACGAGTTTCCTTGAACTCTTCTTGATATGACAAGAACTATGCTTTGTGAAAACGAGTTTCCTTAAAAATTTTGGGCTGAAGCTATGAACACAGCTTGTTATATCTTGAATAGATGCCTAATAAGACCAATTTTAAAGAAAACCCCCTACGAGTTATGGAAAGGAAGAAAACCCATGTAAGCTATTTTCACACATTTGGTTGTAAGTGTTTCATTTTCAAAAATGATAAAGGAAACTTAAGTAAATTTGATGCAATAAATGTTGATGTAATTTTTCTTGGTTATTCCTTATCTAAGATTATCGAGCTTACAATAAGAGAACCTTTATTGTTGAAGAAATCATTCATATTGTTTTTTATGAATCTAACAATTCTTCTTTGAGAAACTAGAATATAGTCCTCTCTGATGATGAAGAAAATAGTGATGGTATCTCATTCAAAATGCAAAATCTGAGCCTTAATGATAAGCAAAATGAACGGCCTTAAGAAACTGAAGATAATGTTTTGAGAATAGAAACTAGTCAAGCTAAAGTCATTGACAGCAGAAATAAGTAGACTGAAATGTCCACCAGAATAAATCAGGAATGGAAGAATCCTTCTGCTAATCCAACTGAACTTATAATTAAAGATTTATCTCAAAGAGTACGAACTAGAGCTCAACACAAAAGCATGAACCATATGGTATTTATGTCTCAAATATGGCCTAAGAACATTTGAGAAGCCCTTGAAGATGAATCCTTGATAATAGCCATGCAAGAAAAACTTAATTAGTTTGAAAGAAGTAAAGTCTAGACATTGGTACCTGCACCTAAACATCAATCAATCATTGGTACCAAGTGGGTCTTTAGAAACAAGCTTGATGAAGCTGGAAACATGGTAAGAAATAAAGCAAGACTGGTTACTCAACGATACAATCAGCAAGAAAGTATTGATTATGATGAAACATTTGCTACTGTAGCCAAATTAGAATTTATTAGAATGCTTCTTTCCTTTACATGTTTCAAAGGTTTTAAGCTATTCCAAATGGATGTTAAAAGTACTTTCCTAAATGGTTTCTTAAATGAAGAAGTTTATGTTAAGCAATCACCTGGTTTTGAGCAAGCTCATTTTCCAAGTCATGTATTCAAATTGATAAAAGCTCTTTATGGTTTAAATTAAGCACCTAGAGCATGGTATGAAAGGCTAAGTTGTTTTCTTGTTCAAAATGGTTTTTCCAAGGAGCAATAGATACCACCTTGTTTATAAAAACCACGAATAATGATATTTTAATTATTCAAATTTATGTGCATGATATTGTTTTTGGTTCCATTAATGAGTTAATGTACAAGGAATTCTCTAATTTAATGAAAAGCTAATTTGAGATGAGCATGATGGGCAAAATGTCATTCTTCCTTGGACGGCAAATAAAGCAATCTCGAGAAGGAATTTTCATCAACTAAGAAAAGTACACCAGGGAGCAACTTAAAAAGTATGGAATGGAGAACTCCAAAATAGTAAAAACTCCTATGGGTTACTCAACAAAGTTAGAAAAAGATGACAAAGGTAAATCAATGGATTAAAAGCTATATCGAGCTATGATTGGCTCCCTACTATATTTGACTACTAGTAGACCTGACATTGCTTTTAGTGTGTATCTATGTGCAAGATTTCAAGTGGATCCTAAGGAATCTCACCTAAGTGCTGTAAAAAGAAATTTTAGGTACTTGGTTGGAACTCAGAATTTGGGTTTATGGTATCCTAAAATTAAATACTTTGAGCTAATTAGCTATTCAAATGCTGATTTTGGTGGAAGTAGAATTGATAGAAAAAGTACCAGTGGTACATGCCAGTTCTTAGGCCATTGCTTAGTTTCTTGACATAGTAAGAAACATAACTCAGTTGCTCTTTCAATAGCAGAGGCTGAGTATGTAGCTGCTGGTAGTAGCTGTGCTCAAATACTTTTGATGAAGAAGTAGTAAAAAGACTTTGGATATTCAAGAGCATTCCCATAAAGTGTGATAACACGAGTGTTATAAGCTTATCCAAGAATCCGATTCAGTATTCCAAAACTAAGTACATAGAAATACGACATCACTTCATTAGAAATCATGTTCAAAAAGGTAACATTAATCCTGAATTTGTTAGTATTGACAATCAACTTGCAGATATCTTCACCAAACTTTTAAGTGAAGAAAGATTCATGTTCATCCTAAGAGATTGGCATGCAAAATCCTTTGTAAGTTACTCTTCAGGTTGATCAGATTTTTTGACAAGAATTGGTTACTCAAATATGGTAAGGTTACTAAACTTATCTCTTATGTACTTATTATTTTTATATATGTGGGGTCACTACTTTGAAACATGGTTATACCATTTTTCCCCGCCCATATTCTCTACTTCTCTTAGAAAATATAAGTGTCAGGAATAGTTTTTCAAATGCATTCTTATATTTTCATATAACCATCCTTTTAGTTTCCATCATTCCCTCAACATTTCAAAAGTCTCTATTGTTTTCGAAAAACTTGCTTTCACCGGATGAAACTGCCGACTCCCTTAAACTGCCAGAGTCCCATTCGAAATCGCCCTTTGTCCTCTCCTGCCATCAAAAATCTTTAGAACCCTTGCTCTATTGCCCTTATTCAAAGAAAATTTCTCTGCATTCTCAAAATGGCCTCTTTATCTAAACTCAAGTAAAGAACTATTGAAGACACTGGGTCAAGGAAGAAGGTAAAGATAAGTGTTTCGAAGACTTTTAGAGATAAAAAATTTGAAGAAGCATATAAGAACAACTTCATGCATAGGCAATACTCAATTATAAGGAAGGTAAACCTATATTTCTTTTCATATGAGAAATTTATGGTTTTTCAAAGGATAGAATTTGTTGGATGGATAAATTTCTTTAAGATCGAAGTCGACATTTATCTTATTTTGATAAAGGAATTTTATGCAAACCTAAGTTTTGAGAAAGACAGTCTGGTGGGTTCCTCAATACTAAAGGGAA
>JASKGM010037260.1:0-23599 GCA_034509205.1 Ceratonia siliqua
AAAATAAAAGAAAAATAAAAAAGCCAGCCCATTCTCCTCATTTTGGTCTAGCCCCAATTCTGATCCAGCAAGCCTCAGTCCACATTCTCGGCCCAATCACGCTTCAGCTCATCTACTCAATCAAGTTTGGCCCAGCCCATCCATGAGACCCATGCCCACAACCCGGGTCCAGGATCCATTACCTAACTTAACCCTTTCCTCCATTTCTAGACTTTCACTCCCTAGTTCACCTTTCTTCGGCAATTTCTGCTCCATACTCCTCCAGCACCGCTTACTCTTTCTCTGGTCCCCTCCTGCAGCAAAATACAGCAGCAACTCATGCGTCCAGGGGCCCTACCTATTCCTCCCAGTCGTGGCTCCTCTGAGATCCTTTCCTTTTCCCTTCCTGACTTCTCCCTGTTCACGGGTCCTTTCGTATCGGCGTGCCTCTCCTACACACCAGGCTCCTCTCCATGATTCACACTACAGCAGTTGCAATTTCTGCACCAGCAAGTCGCGATCCCATCTGTACACCACAAATGCCTCGCACCAGACGCATGCTCTATATATTGCAGCAACGCTGTAGTAGACCGGCGAGGCCCCTGCTCCATTTCCTCTCTAATTCGTGCTCCATCAACAGACAAAAGTACCCACGACCAGCGTATTTTCTGCAGCAACGTACAGTGGCCCCCCGGCCTGGCAAAGCTTTGGCGTTTTCCTAGGGGATTTTCACCTATAAATTGGAAGGCAAGAGAACGACTGAGGGGTTCTTTTTTTTTCTGGACGATTGCCTCTTTACTGGAAATTCGAGGAGAAAGAAAGGGAATGGCGTCCTGTAAGTCATCAAGGAGGTAAGCCATGTTCTTTGTTTTCTTGGTTATACTCGTTGCTGTGGGGTGAGTGTGTATGACTGGGATGGTTTGTGGATTACTTAGGTATGGTTATTTCGGTTAAAAGCCTAAGAATCCATAGGTGATGGTATACCCGTGTCTCTGATATATTCTAATCCAAAGCTATTTAGAACTCCATAATCATTTCTCTTGTTGGGTAGCATTTTTTTGCTTACTGAATGTTTTAACTATGCATATTGAGGAAGCATTGGGGTACGGGAATATGAATTTGCAAGCAATGCACCGTTGAGATCAATACATATTCTGGATTGTTTGCTTCTCTGAGACTTTTCTTTTGAAAAGAGAAATGGTTTTGTTCTGTATTTCATTTTGAAATAATTCCTAATGGTGAGAATGCATGGATGCTCTCGGTTTGGTGGGATTTTAGCATGAACCTTCCTATTTTCCACTCATGCCTTGCCTCGTGTTGTTTTCAAATAATTCAGTGATGGGTTCATTTTGTTTCCAACTAGCTTTATGCTACAGTTTCTTTGATATTTTGAACAAACATTCCTGATAAAGTGTAATGCCTCTGGCTATGTGTAGGCATTTTTATCCCAACAAAAAAAAAAGATAAAAAAATAACAAAAATAATAAAAAAGATTTTTTTAATGGTAAATAAAGAAACGAAATTAACTCTTCTTCTCTCTGTTCAGTTCAGAACCCCCAAGAAGCAGCCAGAAGTTAAGTCTCTCATCCACCAAACGTGATACCTTATTCCTCACCATTCATGGTTTTCTTTATGCACATTACTCTTTCTTTTTCTAGCTCCCATTTTTAACCTAATGGGTATTGTCCATAACTCTTCTTCCTCCAGCGGAATACTCCCTTTTTGTCTTAGTTTTTTCTCTTTACCAGTCGTTTAGCTTTCTTCTTGCTGTAGCTCTTTAAGCCTTGAGTTAGGGGTGTTGGGGGGGAGGTTGAGGAGATCTTTCTGGCTGGATTTCTTTCTGTTGGGTGTTGCTGAGAGCAGAGCTATCTCACGAATGCTGAGCATGGAAACAGAGTAGAACCATGACAAAAAAAATGGGTTAGTGATTCATTCTTTTGTGGCATAACTTCCCATTTATTTTTGATTTTAGGGAGACTTGAGGTCCTCATACTATTAATCAAAGTGTCTTGACCTCCCTAGCTTAGATAAATTCTGTTATGGGTATAATCCTTGACAAGGGCCTTTTTATTGTTCAGTTTCAATTCCACCAAGTTAGAAGCTGAAAGTTTGCTTGCTGGCAACCGTAAATAATTGGACAATATTTGAAGTAGCTGAAGAAAAAAAAAAAGTTCTTGCCACTTGGTTTAACCTGGGGTAGCCTAATTTCTTATGAGTAGTGTTATGCATCAAACTTTCCAGAATTAGTAAGGTGAGTTGAAGTTTCCACCTTGACCATATATATGGAATCACATGATTTTATACCAAGAGAAAATTTTAAGTATATTATTTACTAGTCTTGGATTTACATGATTCCTTATACTAAATTCTGAATTTTTCATGAAAGATATGATCTTAGAGTTTATGGTAATAAACTTCTATTATGTGAAATTATGAATATTCAATTATGTGAGTGAATAAGAATATTCTTTTAGAAAAAGTATTGAAAATTTATAATATTTGATGTCTAAATTATTTGTGAGAACATGATAACATCAATTTAATGATAAGTGAAGTTTTGATGGATCCTTTAGCACTTCTGTAGAGTAACCCTAGGTGCACCTAGTATTAATTGTCCATGGACTATTTGTGGGAGGTATAAGGTAGACAATTGGAACGGACATATGATTAATTCATCTGTGAGATTACTCCGGATGCATATGGTACATTGTCTTATGAGCAAAAGTTGCCTATGAGAAGAATTATTGGATCCATCTACCCTTGTATATTAAATTTTATTAATTCCCAAAATTTTTAGTTAGCTCTTTTTCTTTAAAAGTATATTTCTATGGCTTTTCTTCTCATTGTATGTATGTGTATGTGCTTTAAGATAATTTAAGGAGTTCTAAATAATCATTTGTAAGGATGGACTATATCATTTTGATTATTTTTCCTTGGGAGAATTTTGATCCCTAAAATATAAAATGTATATTGTCCCAAGTCCATCCCTAAGGCTCTTTTCTCCACACATTGTTTCCCTCCAAATTTTATGATTCCATAACCGTCATGTGGTTTCTATATGTGGGATTGATAGAAGGCTTCAGCTCACTGAGTCTTTGTGACTCATTCCACTCTTTTTTTTTTTTAGATCAAGCTGCAGGTACTAAAACTTCAGAGCCTCCACATTCTGCTAAGCCTGCCATCTAGTTGTGGTAGGCAATCTTTTGTTGGTGGAGTGTTTTGAGAAGGCACTTGGACATGTTGGCTAGGAAGTGCATCGATTCATTTTGGTGTTTAGCTATGTCATGTAGATAGGAACTAAATTGGACTAGTTAATATTACTGTTTTTTGTTTGCTTGTAACATGAAGTCTATGTGAACTCTGTATGGTGGAATTTTCCATCCATTTGGTTGTGGGTTATACCCTGGAATGTCCACATTTCAGGGGAAACTCTGCCCAATTTTTATAAAAAGAAAATGACATTGATCATTTCCTATTTAATTTATTTTTGATTACTTAGCTTATCAACTGGTTGAATTTTTATTTGAGTTATTTTGAATTACATTGCATGGCGTCATAGAGTAGGCTAGTAGGTGGCCAGGTGGCTCCCTACGCCGGTCATGCTTCTAGATTCGGGGCGTGACATAAAGTAGCGTGACTTTACTATCTGGTAAACACTGAAACCAGCTGTGTCAATTTGAGGCATTTTTTCTCATTTTATTTTGTCTATTTACGACCCGGTCAAGATAGTTATGGTGAAATTAGACTATGATTCTCTACCAGGGGAAATCATATTGATAGTCAGTGAGTTTCAGCTTTGGTCTCTAATTATGCTTTGGATAGACTGGTGTTAGACATGGGACATACCTAAGCTCCTGAGTCCTTTTATTTTATTTTTTTTTCAGTTAATGACCTCTAATATGTTTATTTTGGTTGCTTATCTTGGGAACTGGATGTTATTTGTTCTTCTTTGTTTGTTTTAAATTATTTCCTTATGTTCTTTATGCGTATTATTTTTATCATTTTTTCTTTTGAATTTCATTTGTAAGGTATCAATCCTTTTCTTTTTGTTTTACTTCATTCGTTTATCATTGCTTTCCTATTTTATCTTATTTTATTTTATTTAATCTCTTCTTTTTTGTTCTTTGATCCTACTTTATTTCATTATTGTTTTATTATTATTACTTTTATTTTATTTTATTTTATTTTTATTTTTGTTTTGTTTTGTTTATTTTATTTATTTATTTATTTTATATATCTCGTAAAAGGTGTCCAATGCACCTTGACTTTGATTCAAAGAAATAGTTTAAATGAAATTAATTCTAAAAATGGGTTTCCCTTTTGGAAATAAATGAAATTTGTTTTATGGAGACATTTTAAATTTCTTTTTGCTTAAATATTTTTGGGTTTCAAAGGCCCACTAAACCAGGAAATCTTGAACATAACTTGAAAATGCGTTCCAAGGGTGAATCAACGTGTGCCTATTTGTTTGAGGCAATATCGTACAAAAATGAGGATTAAAACCAATGAAGTAAAGTGTTCTGGGTTTCAAGGGCCCATTAGAATAAAATTGAATTTTTTGGAGTCAAGGTCACTTAGAATTGGGGTTTCAATGGCCCATTAAACTAACATTGGTTATTCAAGAATCCTTTAAATCAAAACATTTGTCGGTTCATTATTTTGGGTTTCAAGGACTCATTTTTGATTAAATTTTCCTTGGTAACTTAAGAAAAAGGGTCCTAATGGCCTGCTTAGACAAGAAAATCATAGTATTATGAAAATCTTATTAAAAGTGATTCCAATAATCACTCAATTCCTTGAAGATTTTGGGTGAGGGCCTAGTGTCTCCACATTGTCTATCCTTTTAAACTTTGGGTAAGGATATAATGCCTTCACATTGTCTATCCCTTCAAGGCTTTGGGTGAGGACATTGTACTTTCACATTGTTTAATTCTTAGACTTTAGGTGAGGATCTAGTACCTTCACATTGTCTATCCCTTTATGACTTTGGGTGAGGACCTAGTGCCTCCATGTTGTCTGACTTTTAGGGTTTGGGTGAGGACCCGGTGCCTCAGCATTGTCCTAGTATTTTGATTGTGGGTGAGAATTAAATGTCTCTGCATTGTCATTCCCTTGACTTTAGGTGAGGATTCATTGCCTCCGCATCGTTTACAGCTTATCCTAGGGAAGCGATCATACATCCTCCCTAATCATCATTTCATCTAATTATCTCGAACTACGTGGACCTTAATCCTATTTGGAGTATATAGGCACTTACCCAGTAAGGCAGGTCTTGTTATTTCATCTTTCATCTTTCATCTTTTCGTTATATTAATAACAAAAGGGTAATTAAAATTAAATTAAATAAAGCACAAATGACTTAAGGTAACCATCTTTAGGGATGGACGTTATAAGGTGCCTAATACCTTCCCTACGCGTAATTAAACTCCTGAACCAATCATCTGGTTTCAAGGGCTAGTTCTTTGTTTTTTTAAAGGGATTCTAATTATCATTATAATTAATTGGTGGCAATTCCATTTTTAATCTCTATATGTTTTTTCCTTTCATCACCTCATGGTCATAACAGCGCCTGTTTACCGGCCGTCACGTTGTGACAAGTGTTATATATAAGCTTGAGATATCCCTCCCTTGACAAGACAATTTTTCAAGAGGAGTTAAGACCAGGTAACTTCATCATACCAAGTCTATCGATCCAGTATCGGCTCCTTCTAGTTTCTTATTTTGGGTTTTCTCGTAGGGGGATGGGACTGCTCAAGTAGATTATGCATTTTTTTTGGTCTCTTTCACCTATCTATCTTTGATTCATGCCTAATAACTTCTAGGTCTTAGATTAATTTTAATAAAGCTAGTAAATTTCTTAAACAAACTATCATATGGTTATATATAATTTCGACTTAGCTCAATTAAAGTTAATTCTAATATAGAGTAAACTATAAATAATAGACAAACCAAAGCATGGTAGAGTAGCATTGTAACACTATACCAAATAATGTTGTGACGTATGAAAAAAAAACACTACAAAAAAAAAATTAGGGACATATATTGAAAGCATATAAAATCTTACTACCTCTTTCGCATAGTTAACACTATAAAACCTTCCTTCCTTTCTCATCTCTTGCTATATTTCTTCAAAAACATCCCAGGGTGCCTTGTAACACAATTTCATGTATTCTGGTGGAAGATGTCCCACCTGAAAAATCATTAAATAGCTTATAAATAATATTTGATAACTTCATCAATTTAAAAATTAAAAAAGAACCCGACTATAATGGATATGTAATTCATCAAATTTGAAATGCATTAGAGAAAAGTTTGTTAGAAATCTCACATCACCTGGGTAGGTTGGTTAAATATTGGATATAAGTGTGAAGTAGTCCTCACCTTACAAGTTGATTCCTAAGGATGAGTTAGGCTAGACACTCCAACCACACTTTAACATTAACAAGTTGTAGTTCTTTGATGGTTCCATATATACATCATATGTAGCATCAATGAATAATAACATGGCAATAACGTTGGTCATTATATATCTTTCTAGCTAGAGAGTATTGTGGCTCAAAATACACTCCCAAAATCCAAAAGCAACATTCCACAATCCTATCTCGCGAGAAAAATATTTTTCTTGGGACATCCAAAGCCTTCCACCACTTACACACCAAAACCTATAGCAATTGCGAACTTATTTTGCTTTGGTTTATCTTTTTTGTAACAAACATAATGCAATAAAGAACTTTCCTGGAAATATTGGCTATTTCCTTTTGATGCATCTTTTGTAGCATGTTGAAATCTAATTTTGCTAAAGTCAATAAATTTTCATTAAGGGAAGGATCTTACTAGTACATGGAAATGTATTGTCGTGGCTCAAGCCTGGGCAAGTCTTTGCTGAGAGGTTGCCTTAAGCTGTGATTCAATACTTGTGTTAGAAGAGGACTAGAGGAGGCTTTAACTTGGTGTTCATGGACTCCAGATGAGTAAAAGTGATAGCAATCGTTTCATCTAATATGTCCTCTCCATGAATCCGGAGGTGTATAGCTTCATACAAGCTCAACATTCCTTCAACATCGTTGTGCTGATGAAAAAGCCACCTTAGTTGGCAACTATATTGAGGCTGCAAAATGCCTCTCTCAAGCTAATTTTTGTACTTGAGGCTTTGAGTGGGGAAAATAAGTTATGTCCGTGTCCATATTTATAGGAATTTCAATGTAATGAACTTCATTCCATTCCTCTCCCTTATCACACGGCAGTGCACAAGTTAGACCCAAATTTGTATGGTATTTTCTAAACTCCCTTGCGGCTGTTTTTTAATTTATTTTGGGCCCCTATAGGAACTTTTTGATGAGTGTGCTTGTTTTGGATAATAAATTTTATTTTTATAAATAATTTTCGACGAGCTTGCCAGAATTACTAGTGACCACTACTTTTTTAGGCTAGCAAGGTCAAGGTGGAGAAGTGTGTGTGAGCTTTTCTTTTCTTTTCTTTTCTTTTTTTGGTTAAAACTTTATTGTTGGCGAATTTTACCCAATAATTATATACCTTGTAAATCCAGATATATTTCAATCCTCTATACCTTGAGGTGGATTATTATTATATGTTTGTTGCGAAGCCCACACCGTTGAGAAGTCTTATTAGCCTAATATATTATATTATATAAGGCTGATTAATTCACAAACTTCAAAGTTTGCAATAAAACAGTCATGTAGTGAGCAAAGCCAACTAAAGAAGATAGCGAAATAACCCAATTTTTATTTAATTCATGAATAATTATTTGAGGACAATTAACCTCCACTCTTCTCCTCCATCACAGGTTCTTTTAACTCATAGACTCATAGTAAAGCAGCTACATTGAAAGAAAAACAAACCAACATATATATATATAATACATCTTGTCCAAGCAAGTCTATATCCTCAATTCCAATTGAATTATTCTAGTCAAACTATATATTGCAATTATTGGGTATGAAGGAGTTGAAGAAAGAAAGGCCATGGATGCTCATAGTGGCAATGGGTTTAAGAGCAAAGCAGCAATGTAATCCTTTGTTGCTCCTCTAGAGTGAGTGTAGCCATCTGAACCCTTGTAAAGCACATCCATTACGAGAGACAGGTTCAGAACTTGCATGAGCAGAGGCTTTGCCACTTCCGTAGGGGCAAGGCATTCCTCATTTATATCCTTCCAAGCACTTATGATTTGTCTATCAAACTCATCGATGGCATCTTGCTTCATCACACCATGTTGCTTCATGTAGCACACAAGAGCTGACGCAACGTGCCCTCTCTTCTGTTCAAACTAATCAAAATAGAGGACGTGGAAGTAGGTTGTCAAACATCTAAAATTTGAATATAATAAAGTACAGGAAATTGAGTCTTTTAGTAAAATTAATTACCTCATTGGAAACAATGTCATCCATGAGCCTGGAAATAAGTGTTGAAGCTCTCACAATTTTGGGGTCATTTGTTAACCACTGGAAGGCTTCCTCTGTAGCAATACATCCCATTCCGATGAAGGACGTGGCTGTTAGCATACGGTAACCACCAGATACCTGTGCCACGCTCATGTACTCTTCCGTAGTTGGTGTATAATTGCTATTAAGCCATTTGGCCTCAACAAAGTAAGCTTGGACCACTTTTTTCATCTGGCCATCGCAACACAATAGTAAGTGAACTACTTGAAACACTTTGAGAAATCACACAATATCTTTCACTTCTAATTTCTACATATACAACAATTTTAACAGTACTCTTGCTGTTAACATATGAATAAAGTATAGAGTCAGATAGAGCCAGAGATTTACTTCATTTTTAGCATAGTCTACACAGAACGCTCTTCCTTCCTTGGTCATTTCTTGCTCAATTTCTTCATAAACATCCAACAGGGCTTCGTAACAAAGTTTCATGTATTCTGGCAGAAAATCCATGCACCTACTGTCCCACCTGAAATCCCATTTTTTAAAACAGTCATTTCAAGGTTACCTAACTACTTATCTCTAGATTCTACTTCAATAATTGAAAAGTTTTGGTGATTAATTTAAACTTCATGTTGTTAAACCTCTCAATTGCTGCGGTGAAAACTTGCAGCTCTTCAAGTGTACCATAAACATCATATATATCATCAATGATGGATGTTATGCATATCACTTTTGTCATTATTCTTCTAGCTAGTGAAAAGCAAGGCTCAAAATATACTCCCAATATCCAAAAGTAGCATTCCACCATCCTATTGCGTGCTAAAAAGGAAGCTTTGTTGCAAAGTCCAAATCTTTCCACCACCTAATTAAACTCAAGTTCAATTCAATAACCATACGTGAGTGGTTCTTCCATACAGAGGAAACTATTTACGAGGTTAAAAGTACTTACATAGAAATACTTCCAACTTCCTCCTGATGTAATTTTTGAAGCGTATTGAAATCTAGTTTTGCCAAGGTTAACAGGGTTTCATCATGAGAAGGGTCTTCCTGGTATATAGAAATATAATACCATGCCTCTAGCCTGGGTAGGCTCTTGCGAAGTGGCCGTCTTAAGCTATGATTGACTTTTGCAGCAAGAGAATGACTCAATTGGGAGGTCATGAACTCAAGGTGAGTTGAAGTGAAAGCAAGCGCTTCATCTAATATGTCTTCTCCATGAATCCTAAGATGTGCTGCTTCATACAAACTCAGCATTGCCTCAACATCGGTTGTAAGTCTTTCACTAATGTTACCTTGCTCATCCTTGAACTTTGCAAACACATCTGGTTTATGAAACCACAACATTTGTAAGTCATTATATGGGAGCCTATGATAATTTATATATGCAAGTCACAACATTTTGTTGCAGTCTTGACGTGTATGCTTAATTATTATGTCGTTGAAACTTGAATGACCAAAAAATTTTCTTTTAACTAGATAGGTTAGAGCATATACCAGGTGAGATGTGATATCCTTGCTGTCTCAGCAATCTGAAGAGAACAGCAAGAACATAGAGGTCTCCTTCCACAATTATTATATCATTTTCAACGTAACTTTTGTAAATATGTTTCAATATTTCATCAATTTCAAACTCGAAACGATAGTACAGTCCCAAACGTTGTACTAAATCGACCAGGTAAACTTTTTTTAATGACTCTTCAGTTGCTGGGATGAGCATCTTTCTCACTTCTTCTTTCAATATCTCAATCTGCCCCTTCATTTTATCATCTATTTCCTGCATGTTCAACTTTATGACCCACTTTTATTACCATTATATGGACACACATGCATGAATATATAATATATTTGTGTTTATGATAGAATTATAGAAAAACAAGTGAAGGTCAACAGGGATATTAAGTTGGAATACCATAGATTGGGAAGCATATTGAATAAAACGATCCCCCCAATATGGGTTGAACTAACGAGTGATGAAGCTGCCATAGATGCGGAAGAGAGGAGATCATTTCCCCCAACACTAGGACTAAAACCTGGCTCGGGATGGGAAGACATATTTGTTCACAAGTCTTGATAGTAAAATGGTTAATACCTTTTGTGCCTTAAGGGTGGTGTGATCAAACACCCTAAGCGCTTGGGTACTTATAATAGAAATATTTTTGCAGATGACACGCGTTTCAACTCAGGAATTTCACTGTGATGGACTAATTTTTGCAGATGACACGTTTTTTTTTACTGTTTTTGCCCCACAATGAAATGAATGGACGAAAGTTAATTGTTGTGATCAGTGATGTGATCAACAATTTCTCTCATTTTAAGATAAAAAGAATGCATAAATATTTAGATTATCTTATCTAAAAAAATAATAGATATAGAGATATTTATATTATTTTTTAAAATTTGTTTTAAGAAAATCCACAAAATAATTAAAATACCATGTTTTTATTGTGTTTTTTGAGTGAGATTCTCCTATAAACTTAATGAAAAATTTTAGATTCACTATTCAATAAAAATTAGGAAGAGGTCATTGCATGATTCAAGAATATTAACTTAACAGTAATAACTAAATTAAATAAGGAGACAATATAAAAGAAAAAAAAATATAGGACACTTTTATTATAAATCAAATATATAAAAGTAATAATAAAAATTTTAATTTTAATATAATAAAATTTTTATATTTTATATAATTTATGCTTTCATCTTTTTATAAGTATAATTTATAAATAATATAATAAATTTAAAGATGCAAGAATTCGACACACAATCAATGTGCGAATAAAGGAAGAACACATTAGACAACAGTGGTATGGAGCCCACCAATGGTGAGAAAAGGGGTACCACTTTGCTGCCTTCGTCATCTTGTAACTCTGGGAGTCGTACGACAATGATATTATTACTATTTTTAATTATATTATAATTTTATACTTCAACTTTTAGAAGACCGACTTATTGAACAACAATATTCGTAAATAAATTGTTGCATTGTGATTAATTAAGTAATTAAAATAATTAAAGCCATACTTATAAAATATTGATACCATGATGGTTATGTAAAATATATTGACTAGTAATGATAATTAGTTACTATGTTACATGTATAAATATGTGTTTAGGCTAGGTTATGTAAAATATATGAAATAAGTTATTTGAGCAAAGGATACACTGTGTGTGTATCATTTTTTGCTTTTAAAATAAAAGAGGATGTTAGCGTGTGAGAGTTATTTAGATATTTTATCATATATAATAATGAACATTTATAATTTCAAAAGTACACGAGATGGGTGTTTTATTAAGGAAATTAATAATATATTTGTGGAACTAAACGTATAGCTAGAGTTAGGGATTCATGAAAAGGAATTGACAAATTATTTAGTAATTAGTTTTACAATCATTAAGTTTAATTTAATTAGTACACATTTTTCTGGATCCTTCAGGAGCCCAAAGTTATGAGATATGGGTAGAGGAAATGAAAGAAATGAATATCGATATTAGTTGGTCAGTGATTAAATTTCAACTTAAACTTATTAATCCAGATATTAAACGTACGTGAGGCTAAGGCTAGGCCAAAGTATAAACTTAACTTACAAATAACTCTACTTGTTAAGCATTACAAAAATAATTTTAAATATAGTTTTATAATTTATTCTAGCAAAATAAAAATATATGAATAATGATATAATTATTAAATATATTTTAAATATATTTATTAAAATAAATATATTATTAAGTTTTGGTTCAACGAAAATGCTCACATGTTTAATTCTAGTTTTGTTTCGGTAAAAAAACGACCACATGTTTATTATTTCAATTATCACCGTTACGATTTTGGATAAAAAATGTTATCCGGTTCAAACTTTTATGGAGAACCGTGACTAACAGGGGCCTTCTTTGGGGGTTCTTAGCCAACCAGACGGCGGATCTCCTTCCTAAGTCCTCAATCCCATCGCTTCCTTGTATATATTCTAGGGATTTCCCTTGTGTTCTAGTTCCAAGTTCTTCAATCAACTTTCTATCTTCATAATCAGAGAGCTAGCCACTCCTTTTCTGTCACATTTCTTTCTGTTCACTTCTTAGCCTCGTTCACAAGATAAGGATCTTTTGCTTAAAACTGTTCACCGTAAGTAATTGGCTTGGAATTGGGCCATTTTTGGAGAAAATAAGTATTGACTATCACATTGTACTTCTATGATGATGTAATTCCGCCTGCCATATCTGAAAACAATTGCAACTATCACCTGCGATGGAGAAAAGCCAACTAAGAAACAAGCAACAAAAGAGGACTAATTTTTTCATCTCACGACCCAGTGCATGGACTATAACCAATATATGATAGATTTGCTATAGTTTCCTCACTGTGGTATACTGTATAGTAATTCAAAAAATAAATATTATACCTCACTTGACCAACTTTAATAAATTATTAAATACTATAAATAAAAAAATTTTATAATAATATATGCACAATTTATAAATCTTTTATATGATTAACTGAATATAAAATAATAAGAAGTCTAACACTATCTTATTATATAAGTAATTCTAACTCTACCATCTTTAAAGTCATTTGTTTGTTGGTGTTATTAATGTATAGGATAATAATGTATATAGCATATGTATTTTTTCATTAATTGACTATAAAATGATATGATATATATATATATATATATATATATATATATATATATATATATATATGAAGGATTAATTAAAGGTTTGCTTAAGCATGATTTTAATGGGTAAACTACCTTTAGTATTCTGGCATGTTTAAATGGATAGACTTATTATTAAAAAATTGTTCACTCTGTTAATGAATATATTAATTGAGTCTGAAGAATCGCTTAGACATAGGATCAAATATTATGTTAAACAATTGATAAGACAAATCAATATATTTATAATAAGAGAAATGTTTTAGAATATTTCAGTAATTTTAAAATACACAAAACACATATAAGATCTGATAACAAATTGACAAATGTGGGACATAAACCACATTTCACGCGTAACTAAGAATAATTTTAGGACTAATCTAAGCTACTTTCACCGACACTGCAATCGCATATTTATATTCATGAACGTCTAACTCACTCTTATATTTTTTGTTGAAAATTTTTTAAAATATTTTAAAATTTTTTTTAAAGTCTTCTACTTATATATAAATAATACAAAAAAATTATAAATGAATAATACATAAAAATTTAAAAAAATTCAAAAAAAATTATCAAAAAGTATATAATATAACAAATAATCAATTAATCTTAAAAAGTAAAAAAATCAAGATAAAAAATAGAAAAAATAAAAAATTAATACATTTTAAATTATTGTACTACCTTCAAATAAGACTATAAGATAATAAGCTCCACTGAAATGAATGGACGAAAGTCAATTTTCTGATATGTTTCAGGTGAATAAGAAATCAATGAATGATTTATTTTCCTTCAAATGACTTGACTTGTCACCAATTTTCTGATATGTTTTAGGAATTTCATTGTGATGGACTTAATTTTGCAGATGACACAGACTTTTCTTTATTGTTTTTGCCCCCACAATGAAACGAACGCTCGAATTCAACGAAAGTTAGGCCTGTTTAGTTTGCATTTTAAAAATTATTTTTTTATTTTTTTATTTTATAAAAATAAAAAAATTTATTTAAATAATTATTTTTTAAAAATTATTTTTAAAAATAATAATAACTAAAAAATAAAAATTATTTTTTTATATTTTGACTTATTTTCGTCACCTATTTTTTAAAAAATATAAAAAATAACTAATAAAAAATATTTTTAACTAAACAAATTTTTTATTTTTTTATTTTATAAAATTATTTTTAAAAGTTATTTTTAAAAATTATAAAATAAAAACTATTCAAAATAGTCCTAACCTCCCGTGCGTATCATTTCCTTAAAATTTAAATGACTCCAACCGACAGGCTGTCGGCCACAGCAAACAATGCTTCCTTCTAATTTAATACAAGACAATTACTAATGTCTTCGGATAAAACTTTCCATTTTTGTTATACAGTGAAAAAAATGCATAAATATTTAGATTATTTTATCCAAAAAATATAATATATGTAGAGATATTTAAATATTTGTTCAAATTTTTTTAAGAAAATAAACAAAATACTTTCATCTTTGTTATGTTATCTGAACAAAATAATTAAAATATCATGTATTTATTAAAATAAAATTAAAAAAATTATTTTGATTTATTTTCAAAATTAAAATTTTTTAAATTATTTCTTAAAATAAAAAAATAAAAATACCAACTTATTAGAATAATGATATCATTACCCCCTTGTAGTTTTAATTATATATTTATAATTTTATATTTAAACTTATAGAAGACAGACTTATTGAACAACAATAATTGCAAATAAATTGTTGCATAGTGATTAATTAAGTAATTAACATAATTAAAGTCATACTTATAAAATATATTGATATGATGATGGTAATGTAAAATATATTGACTAGTACGTAATTATAATTAGTTACTATGATACATGTATAAATATGTGTTTAGGATATGTAAAATGTATAAAATAGATCATTTGAGTAGAGGATACTCTTTGTGTATATAGAATTTTCTTTCTTTTTCAAATAAAAGAGGGTGTTAGTGTGTGTGTGAGTCATTTAGATATTTTATCATATATATATATATATATATATATATATATATATATATATCAACATTTATAATTTCAAAAGTACATGAGAAGGGTGTTTTATTAAGGACATTAATAATATATTTGTGCAACTAATCATGGAGAGTTTGAGATTAATGAAAAGGAATAGACAAATTATTTGGTAATTAGTTTTACAATCATTAAGTTTAATTTAATTAGTACACATTTTTCTGGGATCCCTCAGTAGCCCAAAGTTATGAGATACGGAGAGGGGAATAAAACTACAGTTTAGATAACTGGATCAAACTAGTCCATTCCTTGACAACCCATTGATATATCCATTCCATCTTCAAACACCCAACTGTTGAAACTACCCATCAGCTTCAACTCAATCCACTGCTTCATTATAACTCGCTTGTTAATATAAATATGTTCATAGCCAAGTACCACACACTTTTAAGTGATGGATTTATGTCTGACCTCAAGTCTATGTACTTTAAATTAGATTTATTATTAAAAATTGGATTAGCCTAAATCTATTAGTAAAGCTCACACTTAATCCATATTTATTTTTATATAAACAAAAATTTTTAAATTTAAACTTCATTACATTTTTTATCATTTGTTTGTCAAATTTATAATTTTAGTCTCCATAATTTTAACTTAAATAAAATGGTTCCCTTAGTTTCATCAATATTGTAATTTTGTTCCTTCAATTAACTTTTCATCTATATTTTAACGGTCATCATTAATGTGGATAATAAAAAAATCACGTTAACACAAAAATTTATACATAACCAAATAATTTTAGCTCCATGTCAATTAAGCCATTTCTATTTCTTTCTCTCTCCATCCGGTATACATAATACCGACTTGTTTTTCTAGTGAGATTTGTGCCATCTCTCTGTCTCTTCATATCTCTCCTCTCATATACTTATGTTCATACAGCTTTTATTAGCAACTTGAATGCATGCTGACTCATTCAACCTGCTTCACTGCTAAATATCTGCTTCTTCGTTTTCCTTGATCCTTTAATTTCGTGTTGACTTCCTAATGTGATCATGCAGTTATGACCATGATTCTTTTCCAAATTGTCTAGCTCACTTTCTGTTGTATTTACCCCTGTAATTGTATACGTTATAAGCAGACTATAGCGCTAATAGTTATGACTCATTTCTTGCTCACTTGTAATATATATTTATCATTTGATCAATGGGAAAACCACCACAAATTCCCTGGTCACTTGTTTTACATGGTATCAGAGCGATTGTTCCACAAGAAAACCATCTTCTTTATTCTTAGTCATCATGGCAGGTGAATTGCCTTCCACCATGGTTAGTCCTCAAACACATGACACCATGGTGAGCACTCAAACGCAGAGCCATGACTCTGCCTCTCCTTATTTCCTGCACTCCTCGGATAATCCAGGGAGTGCATTGGTCTCTTGCCTACTCAATGCAGCAAATTTCCTTACTTGGCGTAGAGCAATGATTAATGTCCTGTGTGCTAAGAACAAGATGATTTTCATTGATGGAAGCCTTCCTTAACCAAAGGATTTAGACTCAAACTTGCATAATTAGGTATAATGTAACTCCATCGTTGTGTCGTGGATTATTCATTCTTGGCAACTAGTGCTATCAAAATGGCCCAGCCCTCCTCGGCCTACAAGAAAAACGGGCCGGGTCATGCCCTTTTTTTATTAGGCTTCTATTTGAAAGTCCTAACCCGGTCCTCTAGGACTTTAGGGCTTAAACGGGCTTAAAATGATCTAATTAAAAAAATAATAAAATACAAAAATTAATCACAAAAATCAAAAAACACATATTCTAAATTATCAAATTGCAACCAACATTATTCGGTGTCTTTGATCTCTTCCATTCTCATCATAAAAAATAAAAATTTGTAAATAATTGAAATTAAAATGCATGGGCTAAAATAATTCTGAATACCCAGTGTTAATTTATATGACGTAATTATTATAATTAAGAACTTTTAACAAGTTATAATTGTGCAACATATATATTGGCCTTAATTGTCCAATATTGTACTATTTGAATCAAACCACATCATAAATAAGCTGAACTTATAAGTTATAACCAAATTAATGGGACAAATATATATACATTAATTAAGTACTGGTTACATTAATAATGGATCCCTAGATGGTGTTGTATGTAATCAGCGATAGAAACGTAGTTGTTTAAATAAAAATGGTATAATTTAGATAAATTAAGATACTCCAAGTAATTAAATACAGTAGTATGATAAAAAAATTTGTAAATAATTCATAAAACATATGTTTAATTCATATACTAATTTGGACAAAAAATTAATATAAATAGATATAGATATAAAGATAAGTTGTTTAAATCATATATTATTTAGGATAAAAAATTATTAAAAAAAAATTTGGGCCAGCGTGCTAAGCCTAACCCTTCTCAGGCTAAGCCCTTATAGGCCCGGCTCGAATAAGTCCGGCCCTTATAGGCCTGCTTATATTCGGGCCTTGAAAATCAAGGCTCGAACCCGACTCTAACCCTCTAAAATACTGCATAGCTCTTTCTGTAAATGTTTATGTCATTTTTGCTCATCTTTGTTCACAAGCATGTAAAGAATCAATTACTTCCATTAGAGTAAGTTCATCAATATCTTTTGATTATACGACTTTGTTGCTGGTTCTACAGGTATGCCTTATTCCACCTATCATAACGTGATGGATAGCCAACACACAGAGATTTTATGAAAAATGGAGTCGCCACCAATTAATTAGGAGGATAATTAGAATTCTCAAAAAAATGAAAAACTGGCCTTTAAAACTAGAGGAAAGGTTCGAAAGTCCAATTACAAGTGAAGAAGGTATTAAGTACCTCATAATGTTCATCCTTAAGGATGGTTACCTTTAATTGCTTATGCTTAATTTTATTATATTTTAATTATTTTGATTACCCATTTTTATCAATGTGATATGAGAAAGATAAAAGAGTCAGACCTTCCTTACTGTGTAAGAGCCTACATACCCCTATGGGAATCAAGGTCTACGTAGTTCAATAGTATTTGTTAAGCTTGTACTTAAAAAAGATATACGATCATTCCATGAGGAAAAGAAATGTTTTAGATAATGAGGAGGAATTAAGACAATATGAAAAAATAGATTTCCATATAAAGTCCGACAAAATGGGAGAATAATTATCCACAAAATATTTATAAAAAATAAAAAAATATAAAAAAATAAATTTTTACATAAAACTTAACCAAATGAAAGAACAATTACATAAGGTTTGAAAGAAATGAATAAATATAAACCCATATTGAAGGTGAAGAAGAGGGATTGGGTCATGTAGCTGAGTTTAGGGCTTGGACTAGGTTAGACTAACTGAATAGAGTATTGGGCTGTGGGCTGAAGGAAATTGGACGTTGGGCTAGGTATGGGCTAGAAAACAAGAGAATGATGGTGGGCTTTTTTTGTGTTTTTGCCATTTTCTTTGATATTCTCTTTTTTGTATTTTTTATTTAAAAATGGAATTTCAAATTTTTGTATTTTACATTTTTAGTCTTTTCAATTTTCAATTTTTACTATTTTCTCCATATATATTTTTTTTATCAATATTACCACTTCTCTTTTTTTTCTTAATTTTTTTCAAAATTTAAAATTTACCTGAACAAAATTAAGTGTTTACACCACCACTTACCAAAGGTTAGGTGCTCAAAGAATAACTTTAAATCTGATGCTCTAGTAATCATATTTTTCCTCAGTAAGGACTAGAATTAATTGTTGTTGAGGATTGTTGGAATATGCCATTTTTGGAGTAGTGCAAAGTACCACTTGTTAGATACTATATATGAAAGATATGAGAGTTTAGGAGGAGAGAGTTGATTTTATTTATTTATCTTTCTTATTCAAGAAAGAAGGATCTCAAGAACGGCTTACCAAGGTGCTGATATATCAGCATTTTATAAAAGTTTGGACATTCCCTTCACGTCATTGCTTAGGTCATTGAATACGTAACATGTCTACTTTGTCTCCCAATATTAACTTCCTAGCTTTTTTAGTTGCACATGTCCTTGTTATTTTGCACATGATTCTTGCTGCTGATATTATGGAGTAATATTGTAGCTTATTCTAGAAAAATGGGCATCACTTGTCAATAACCAACCCAACTCTAAACTTGTAGCCACAAACTAAGCCCCATTAGGCAATGGTTAAGCTCCCCAGGCCTCCAACCCACTCCCAAGAACCTGGGTGGAGACCACAGAGGCTTGTGGCTGTGGGGTCAAAACCCAAACTGGGTGCACCTAGGAGACATGTCTAATCAGGGTCCTGGTTGGCAAAAATCATGACCATGGTATGAAAACCCTAAGAGCCCAAGCAAGGCTGGTGAGGACGAAGTGCTTTAGATGCCAACGGCTGAGCTTGCCACAGTATTTATGGAGCATGTCGTCGATACAAAGCTTTTCCTATTCAGCTTTATTAATGGGCGAGGGGAGAAGGGGTGAACGAAGATCATTGTGGGACATGTCAGATTCAGAGTGAGGACTTCCTAACTAGAAAGGCTGACTTCGATTGACTAGCTCACAGTGTATTTATGTTTTGGGGGAGTAGTAGTGTAGTACGTAGAAAATGGTGAAATAGAAAGATGGTAACGATGAGCATGGTATAGATGTAGTGGTGGGGAATTCAGGGATATACTCCGATCCTTTGTAGGCCTCCTATTCGCACCCACACTTTTGGATGAAATTTTTGAGTAGATTTAGTTTATGCATTGTTTTGTAGATTAAAATGAAGACATAAATATGTTAAAAATAGGATTTAATTTACTAATATGTCAGATTGAGTCTCACATCTGATATAATTATGTGCTTATTCATAATTATTTACAAAAATTTCTCCTCTTTGTGGCACTTCACTTGACACGTGGAAGGTCTTTCTGTTATTGATCTCTTGAGGGTTTTGGGTTCACACCACCATTCCATGCCATAACCTAGCTAGAGGATTGAGACTTGATAGTTTAGATGCATTTAAGTCTTTTTGCCTCTTTCCTATCCTTTCTACTGTTTATCACCATCATTCTTACATGGGCTACAGATTCAACATCACGCCTCTGATATCAAATGTAATGCACAAAATAAAAATTGAATTTGTTTTATTTTGGCCCTAATATTTATGGCTCTAATTTCTTAGGAAGGATGTGTGGCTCTAATTTAGTCAAGGGTCATGACTATGACTTTACAATGTTTATACATGAGTACAATAATGTGCAGAAAATAATTTTCAGTATGAGACAAAAATGTACGATTTTTTTTATTACATAGGAACACAATGTATTGAGAAAAATGACAGAGACAAAGTAGAAATGTAACCAAATGTTTTGATACTTAAGATTTAAAAAGAAGTCTTGTTTGACTAATAATTTATTTAGTTAATAAAAAAGTATGATTTATTGTGCGTTGCATTTGTAACTTGTGAACCATAAATATTAAATGCTTGTAGGATTTTGTTTGTTTATCTGAATTGGATACTAAGTATTGATTGAAACACGGAGTTCACTGCCCTTCTAGGTGTCGTTTCATTTGTGATTAATCAAAGAAATACAAACAACCTCTAGTCTTCTCCTCCATCACACATTATTTTAAATAAAGCTATATATTGCGATTATTGTGTACGAGGAAGTTGAAGAAAGAAAGGCCATGGATGCTCATAGTGGCAATGGGTTTAAGAGCAAAGCAACAATGTAATCCTTTGTTGCTCCTCCAGAATGAGTATAGCAATCCGAGCCCTTGTAGAGCACATCAATCACGCGAGACAGGTTCAGAACTCGCATGAGCAGAGGTTTTGCCACTTCCCTTGGCTCAAGGCATTCCTCATTTATATCCTTCCAACCACTTATGATTTGTCTATCAAACTCATCGATGGCATCTTGCTTCGTCACACCATGTTGCTTCATGTAGCACTCAAGTGCTGACGCAACGTGCCCTCTCTTTTGCTCAAGCTAGCCAAAATACAGGACGTGGAAGTAGGCTGTCAAACTTCTATAATTCTGAATATAATAAAGTACACAGGAAATTGAGTTTTTTAGTAAAATTAATTACCTCATTGGAAACAATGTCATCCATGAGCCTGCAAATAAGTGTTGAAGCTCTCACAATTTTGGGGTCATTCGTTAACCACTGGAAGGCTTCTTCTGTAGCAATACATCCCATTCCGATGAAGGACGTGGCTGTTAACATACGGTAAGTAGAAGATACCAGTGCCACGCTCATGTACTCTTCCGTCGTTGGTGTATAATTGCTATTCAGCCATTTGGCCTCATCAAAGTAAGCTTGGACCACTCTTTTCATCTGGCCATCGCATCACAACAATAAGTGAAACTAGTTGAAATACTTTGAGATATACAACAATTTTAGTAGTCCTCTTGCAGTTAACATACGAATAAAAGAGTCAGATAGAGCCAGAGATTTACTTCATTTTTAGCATAGTTTACACAGAATGCTCTTCCTTCCTTAGTCATTTCTTCCTCAATTTCTTCATAAACATCCAACAGTGCTTTGTAACAAAGTTTCATGTATTCTGGCAGAAAATCCATGCACCTAATATCCCACCTGGAATCCCATTTTTAAAACAGTCATTTCAAGGTTACCTAACTACTCTCTAGATTCTACTTCAATAATTGAAAAGTTTTGGTAATTAATTTAAGCTTCATGTTCTTAACCTCTCAATTGCTGCGGTGAAAACTTGCAGCTCTTCAAGTGTACCATAAACATCATATATATCATCAAGGATGGATGTTATGCATATCACTTTTGTCATTATTCTTCTAGCTAGTGAAAAGCAAGGCTCAAAATATACTCCCAATATCCAAAAGTAGCATTCCACCATCCTATTGCGTGCAAAAGGCAGCTTTGTTGCAAAGTCCAAATCTTTCCACCACCTAATTAAAATCAAATTCAATTCAATAACCATACTTGAGTGGTTCTTTCATACAGAGGCTAGGAAACTATTTACGAGGTTAAAAGGACTTACATAGAAATACTTCCAACTTCCTTCTGATGTAATTTTTGAAGCATATTGAAATCTAATTTTGCCAAGTTTAGTAGAGTTTGATCATGGGAAGGGTCTTCCTGGTAAGTAGAAATATAATACCATGCCTCTAGCCTAGGTAGGCTCTTGCGAAGCGGCCGTCTTAAGCTATGATTGACTTTTGCAGTAAGAGAATAACTGAATTGGGACGTGATGAACTCAAGGTGAGTTGAAGTAAAAGCTAGCGCTTCATCTAATATGTCTTCTCCATGAATCCTGAGATGTGCTGCTTCATACAAACTCAGCATTCCTTCAACATCGGTAGTAAGGCTTTCACTAATGTTACCTTGTTCATCCTTGAACTTTGAAAACACATCTGGTTTATGAAACCACAACATTTACAGCAAATCATTACATGGGAGCCTATAATATTATATGTATGTTTATGTCCTGAATTCGTATCCATTTTGTCATTTTGTTGCAGTCTTGACGTGTATGCTTAATTATCATGTGGTTGAAACTTGAAAGACCAAAAAGATATTTAAAGTAGATAGGGCGGAGTATATACCAGGTGAGATGTGATATCCTTGTTGTCTCAGCAATCTGAAGATAAGAGCAAGAAAATAGAGGTCTCCTTCCACAGTTAATATACCATTTTCAACGTAAGTACTGTGGATATGTTGCAACACATCACTAATCTCACGTTCAAAATGATAATCCACACCTAAACGTTGGATTACATCGATGATGTAAATTTTTTCTAAGGAATTGTCAATTGCAGGGATGAGCATCTTCCTCACATCTTCTTTCAACATCTCAATTTGCTTCTCCATTTTATCATCTACTTCCTGCATGTTCAACTTTAAGACCTGATTATATGGATACACATGCATGAATAGATAATATATTTGTGTTTACGATAGAATTATGAAACAAGTGAAGGTGAACAAGCACATTAAGTAGGAATACCATAGACTCGGAAGCGTATTGAATAAAACGATCCCCCCAAATGCTAGGATGATAATTTGCAGAGCGTCGAGGAAACTGGGATGAGGCAGTAAGGGTTGAACTAACGAGTGATGAAGCTGGCATAGATGCGAAAGAGAGGAAATAATTTCCCCCGACACTAGGACTAAAACCTGCCTCGGGATGGAAAGACATATTTGTTAACAAGTCTTGATAGTAAAATGGTTAATACCTTTTGTGCCTTAAGGGTGGTGTGATCAAACACCCTAAGCGCTCGGGTACTTATAGGGGACGTTTGGTATAGATGATATTTTTTATTTTTAGGAATTATATTTTTTAAGAATTATATTTTTTAAGAATTATAATTCATGGGAATGTTATAAAATGCGTTTGGTTAGTATTAAATATTGATGGGAATGTTAGTTGGAATCTTTTATTCTCATATTTGGTTTATGTACAACTTTTCTGAGAATGTTGAGACTTTTTACAAAAATACCCTTAAATAACCGTTCATTTTTTTATTTGATTCTTTATATATAATAATTAATAAATATCAAATACAAGTTAATTTATATAATTATATTATTTATTATTATTCTAATAATTTTA
>JASKGM010037271.1:0-11522 GCA_034509205.1 Ceratonia siliqua
AAGTTTGAATGCCGGAAGCTATGCTACAGCCCAAAAATGATACTGTAGCATAGCAAAAGCTAAATTTTAATTATATATATAAGCAAAATACAAATATTTATTATAATTATTTAAAAATAAATGAATAATTATAATTTTGTTAATATAATCTCCATCATATTATTTATTGGATTTATTTCTTAGATATCTTGCCTTTTGAGATTAGCTAGATATATTTGAGTTCAATTTATTTATTTTTTATTCAATTTAAATAGAGGAATGTCACAATTTTTTTAACCAATTAATACGATGATGTAAGGAATGTTTTTTATTTAAATGTTTTTTGTCCATTAATTATTTGTTATAATATTTTTTCAATTTCTCATTTTGTTTCACAACAATGACAATTTGAAAAGAGGCAATCCTCTTGCACAACAAATATATGAAATTCGTCCTTCAGTTAGGCATTTGGATCTAGTGAAGTCAAGCCTTGACTTCATTAGGTCCAATTCAATAGATCTGGATCATTCAATTTGTTCTGAACGGTCCAGATCTATTTGAATTTTTTTTAAAAAAACTTATCTCTAAAAAAGTGTAACAAAAAAAATTTAATTAAATCCTAGCTGTCCAATAAAAATTTTAACGAACAGAATTTGAATGGATCCCGTACAGTCACCCTGATTGTACGAAATTCGAATCCTCCAATTAGGCATCTCTCACTGTTCTGCATCACAATGAAGGGAAGAATTTATTCACGTTCTCCATTCTGTTAATAAAATTACGAACTGGGTAAAATTACAAAACCCTCAAGTGATGCTTGATGTGAAATTTTCTTGAAATCAAGATCTTGATACAAGTTTTTTTAGTAAAATTTTGATTTCTCTTAATAATTAGTTATTCATCAAATATGTACAAATAATTTTTAAATAAAACTACTAGATTTCTGTTTTTTCAGCTCATACTGAACAAATAGGTTGAAGAATATGTTACAAAGCTGGGGTGAAATCCAAAATAAAATATTTCTAATACTACTTAAAATTATATTATCTTTTCATAATATTTTATTAAAATACAACTAAAGAAATATTTTTCTGCATATATCAAATACATTTTCACCTGGTATCACAGAATCTAATACCTAGACTTAAATTGCTTGGGTAACTAATTCCATGCAGTAAATTAAGAATATTCATAGCAACCACCACCTTAATACATTTTTTCATTCCTTAAGCAATTAGTAAAACATCAACTATCCACAAGGATGAGCTTTACCACTGCAAGATGCAAATCTTACAACATGATACCAAAAAAACGTTTAACTGCTGGCAATCTTACGCTTAACGTCATCAAACATGGTCAGACTTCCATGAGATAATCACGAAAGTGCCTGAAATTCCCTTATGAATGTCACGTTGACGGATTTGGGTCATCTTTGATTTCATTTCAATCCCAAAAGGTGATAGTAGCCCATCACACACACTGCATGAAAGAAGATTCCTAAATTTCTCTTCGTTCGCAGTTTGTAAAGTTGGTTGCAATTTCATTCTTCTAATCCCAACTGCTTAAAATTTAACCCCCCGCCTCTCTGCAAAGAACTCTCCAGTTATTGCCTGATCAGAAAGAAGGGCAAGCCATACTCCAGTATCAGCTCCTTCCTCGGCTGTGATATTTCCTGCATAACCCGTAAGAGCAGTCTTCACGTAGCCTGGGCAGCAGCAGTTAACGTAAATCTTCTGACCTTCTGGCCGCTCAGAAAGCTTCCTTGCCATAAGCCTTGTATAAGCATTCACTGCAAGTTTTGAAACTGAGTAGTCAGTAAAATTTTGAGGCCACCCACTTGATGTCCAAGTTCCATCTTCTACTTGTTGTAGAAAAGTAGCTACAGTCCCATCAATCAGTTCCTCTGAAAGGGATTCCACATCACTTAGTTGCTCCCTCAAAGCCACATTGCCGATTCTCTGTCACTCAAGCAGGCAAGCAGCCCATAATCAGTTTACACCTAGCAGAAGTTGTATAGGGAACCAATGACTCCTTTGTAACTTCAAAGCAGCTAATAATTATAAAATATTTTGCCACAAACCACATCTTTTAAACAATGGCTGAATAAATATATGACTAGAGAAAGCTAAAAGGAATGGCAGAAATTGGATGGAAACTTTCCTTTTATCAATATGTGAATATAGAAACTAATTACGAGTAAAATTACCAATAAAGAAAATTGTGCACTTTTACATACAAGAACATGGAGCTAGAGGAAGAAGATAAAAGAATTACATGGAGAGAGTGCTCACGAGAGAAGGAATTACAGATAAAAATCATTACTCAAACATCGTTTACTCACACACACACACATATATTCAGGAAGCAGTATAAAGAGTTTTCACTTACGTTTCGTCTGCCATTTAATCGACCTAGACGTGAGCTCACATTTACAATACGAGCACCAGCAGTTGAAGGCTTCATCAATGGGATCATGGCTTCAATCATTCTCTTAGTGCCGTAATAATTTGTTTCAATGACTGTACGGGCATTTTCAACAGAGTTATCAGACCCAAGATTGAAATTAACACCAGCATTGTTTACCTGCAGATAATAATATTGCTTAGAAACATATAACAAGCCCCTGTGGTACTTCCTAGCAAAATTTAATGAAGTATCATTTGAGTTGAATTCCATGAGTAGAAAGTATAAATTGACATAAGATGAACAAATCTAAGGGCCAGCTCTTTGATTAGAAAGTATCATTTTGTTCTTCGTAATTCTACTAAAAAGAAAAGAAACTAACCAGAATGTCTAAACCACCATAACTTTCCTGCAACCACTTAACAAACTGTTTGACGGATGAAGAATCTAATATATCTAGCTGATGAGAAACCACATCAAGACCGCCTTCTTGCAAAACCTTAGCCAATTCATCACCAACGGTAGCCTCTCTTGATGTCATTACAACAGTCAATCCATGTCCAGCCAATTGTCTAGAAATCTCAAATCCAATACCTCTGTTTCCACCGGTAACCACCACAACTGTTTCCTTGGACCACCATCTATGATTACTCAAATTGACAAAAATTAGAACGCATGCTATGGAGAAGATACTAGGTAATGCCATGAAGTACGGTACGGATTGTTAAAGGTTGTAAAAACAATAATGATAAAGAAAAACATGCTGACAGCTACAGCTACATCCACGCCTGGCGACAACAAATATTCTCAGGCCGAATTCAATTATCCCAAGCAACATTTGGATATTCAGTTGAAATTATATAACGGTGTTTCCTTGATCACTATATGGGCTGACGGTGCATGGAATTGAGGGTCCGGAAGTCCGGGGAAGGGGTTTTGCAGTAAGGTCATCATGACATGATATGATGATAGCATGCATTTTTTGCTCACAAACTTAAATGGAGCTCATGTGCACAACTGTGATTATAGATATGTGTAATAGCATTATCCAAATAATAATAAGGTTAACAAAAGAAACAAAAAAACTGAGGAACTGTTTGCAGAATTTACAAGGAAAATGCTAGTAAATCTACATGTTGGAATATAGCCCGACCAAAGTAGAATAAATATATTTTTTTAAAAAAATAAGTATTTATTTTGAATACAAAATAAATATTTTTTTTTTCTTTTGAAATAAGTAAAAAATTTCTAACTTCTCAAAAATTAATAAATAAAAAATAATAATTTTTTTTATTCAAAAATTTATCTAAATATAAAATAATTTTTACTTCTAAAAATACATTCTTTCTAAATATATACATAAGAACCTTTTCTACTGAGCCCAATCAAGCTTAGTCCCAAAGAGAAAAATGTTACGGTAAACTATAGCAGAATGGGAATAAGCATCGGTTTGTTCCAGTAAAGCAAAGTGACCATTTTGAAAGAGCACTGGGTTGGAAGTAATGTGGGTGCAGTTGAAATATGAACCCAATTCCCGCACGATAAAGATAAGTGACTAGAGTTACTTGCCTACTTGGTAGGTCTAAAACAGCGTGGTTTGTCACTTGACAGTGGATTTTAGGATTTCAGAATCCAAACAGCGAGAACGCACAAATAGACCAGAAATTAGTTTTCTTGTAAAATAAAAGAGAGTAAATGGGTGGGAAATCCAACCTCTGGTGATCAGAATACGGAATGGTCCTCAGAAGCGATATCTCTTGCCGCCTCTTTTCTCTTCGCTCCTTTGCTTTTTCTTTGTTCCCCATATCTTTCTCGTGTCCTATCACCTATGGCTTCGAAGCCTATGGAGCTCGCTCTGTGTATCAGGTATTCGGGTTGCTCGGAGTCTCCTGGATGTTGGGTTTCGGAGGAATTTTCATTCCGCAGTTGAAACTGAGATGGAGGAGATTCTGTCAAATGGGCCTCGACAATGGGCTTCCGAGCACGTAATTTGGGCTTGGTTTGGATCTGCTCCCTTCAATAGCGTAGAACTAAACCTTAGCCCAAAGATAAATCTGCAATAGAGAAAAGAAAAGAAAAAAAGCTGAAAGACAAAAGTAAGGAGGCTTTTTGATTACGCTATCTTACATAATATTCAATATTTCTCATTTAAGAAATGATGATAGGTAATATTTAAAATAATAATATATCATAAAATTATATAATTTTAAATAATATTTTATATAATTTAAAAATTATGAAAATTTTATATTATAATATTCAATATACGTAAGATATATAATATTTAAAAATATTAATATACCAAATACATCCTAAACTTGTGTTTTGTTTCCTTGAGAGGCCATCGTTTATGGTCTTATGGAATTTTTAGGCTCTTTACCTGTCTTATTTCTTACTTCAAAAATACTGCCTGTACCTTTAGAAAATAAAGCGTAAATAAAATTGATGAATAAATTAAGCTTCTATTTGTTTTGGTGGAAAATAAATTTTTATGAAAAACATTATTTGAAAATGGGTTGATTTTCGTTGTTTAGATAATATGGAGAAAAAACATTTTCTATTATTTGTTTTATTAAAAAAAATGTCTTTTAAAACAAAATTATGATAGTTCATTTAAGCATTTTTAATTATATTATATTTTAGAATGATATTTATGAGATTCATTTTCTTTTTCGATGTTTTAAAGAATTTTAAAATAGTGCCTCATAATAGTATAAGAAAAAGTAAAATATTATAAAATATTATTTTAAAATACGGTGCCTATATAAACATTAAAAATAATTTATTCAATAAAATTTATATATTTATCCATAATAATATTTTTAAAACACTTATAACAATATTTGAATAGTTAATATATAATTTTAATTTTTTTATAATTTTAAAATAATATATACTTAATTAAAAAAAGTGTTGAAAGGAAGCTATTAAAAATCTAAAACAATAATTAAGAGAAATGTGTGAAAATAACTTTTTATTTTAAAATTATTATCATTATAATTTATATAAAATGATTCTTATCATATTATAACATTCTTTTCACGATTTGATAAGATTAATTATATTTAATATTAAAAATTTAGTGCACCCGCCGAACCCACTTCAGACACTCACAAATGAGCCCCACTTCAAAAAATAAAAATGTCACTCCCAAGACACTCAAATGAATGCTGTGAAGAATATTAAACTTTTTCTTTTTCTCCATTGTTAGGGGATTGGCCTTTCTTAAAGAAGTGATAAAATGATATAATAATGAAAAGGTGGTTAAAGAGGTTATAGCTACAAAAAGTCAAAAACTGAAACATAGCCGAGTGGAGAGAGAGAGAGATTATTGAGAAGCAGTCAAGCACTTCCACCTTATACAGCACAATGGGTTGACACGGTCCAAATTCGGAAGTGGGTATACAATAAAAATGGTAATTTTAAGTTACGGCATACTAGTGTGGATGCTTATAAGATTAGAGGCCGAATAGGTAACTGAGGAAAGGCTTTACTCTTGGTGCCTTGGAGAATGATGACTTTTCTTGATTGCTTTAGAAGTTAGAAGTGCCATTACCTTTGGAATTATTAAGGCGATGTTATTTAAAAAAAAGGGTGAGAGGTAATAATAAAAGAATTTCGTTTCAATAATTTGGTAAAAGGTTGAGGGGTTCCGCCATTATTGAAGGAAGAGGCATAGCAGAATCAATCTTCCGCCATTACTGAAGGAAGAGGCAGAGGCATGGCAGAATCAATTTGGGCATTGTATAAATTTGTGTTTAACAGATTCGGTTTGATCATTTCATTGCTGAAAGAACGAAGCTTTTAAGGGTCATGGAGGAGGAAGAACCTTGCATCAGGCGTCGATGAGCAATCGGTGGCGATGAACTGGGTCCGACGAACAACGATGGGGGAAGAGGACAACTGTGATGGTAGTGAGGAAACTGGGAGAGGGACAAGAGGCAATGGAAGGGGTATTGTAGTCTCATTGAAGATAGAAAAATACATCTTCTCTCGTTTTATCTTTCGCAGGAGAAGCTAGAAAATTTACCTTCAAATTAGAGTTGATTTTTTCCTTCTCAACTCACTTCTTATTCTCTCTTGAAGTTGATACGAATAAATTATCAGAAGGTATTTATTTATTTTTGAATGGAATGCATTCTCTCCAATTCTAAGAAGATCTAAACAGGACCTTACTCACCCGAAGATAACTTGGCTTCTTAAGCCAAAACAATAATAGACACAATTATGCACGAAAATTTTTAGTCTGCCTCTAATCCGTATCTTGTATTGGAGTAGTTGATAATACAAAGAACCGTATTTAGGTCAATAAAGTCTCGAAGAAGCAGTACGAGGGTGGACGTGCCGGAGTGGTTATCGGGCATGACTAGAAATCATGTGGGCTCTGCCCGCGCAGGTTCGAATCCTGCCGTTCACGTTTTTATTCACAAATTTTTTTTGGTCACAACTAGGCTATCTAGCTCTTTGGTGCTAGGCTCCTAACACATTACCTTCACTGTAATTCATCAACTATGCAGAGAAGCCGTGTGTACTTGTATGAGTCTCTTACATGTAATAAAGCAATGCAAATCCATCAAACAACTCCATCAGCTTCATGCTCACTCTGTTACCTCGGGCCTCCTCTTCCTTCACCCTTCACCTATCTTGAACAACATTCTCCACACCTTCGCTTCCATTCTCATATCCCCCACCTGTAACAATCCCTCCAGTTCCATTCCATTGAGCTATGCACTCTCTGTTTTCCATTCCATTCCAAACCCATCGACTTTCTCTTACAACAACCTCATTAGAGTTCACACTCTTTTCTCCACCCCTCTCCCAGCCCTCCGACTCTTTGCCTTGTTGCGCCGTCTCTCTGTTCCCCCGGATTTTCACACCTTCCCATTTGTCTTCAAAGCTTGCGCCCAACTTCGCGTTCTTACTCTGGCACAATCTGTTCATTCACAAGCTTTCAAGTTTGGGTTCGTGGCACATTTGTTCGTGCTGAACTCACTGATACATGTGTATTCTATCCACGACCGTATTGATGATGCATACCAAGTGTTCTGCGAAAGTTCTGACAAGGATGTTGTCTCTTACAATGCCATGGTTGATGGATTCGTTAAAACTCGGCAGATTACCCGGGCACGTGAACTGTTTGACCGTATGCCAGTACGTGATGCTGTGTCTTGGGGCACTATGATAGCAGGTTATACCCAGACAAATTTGGGCAATGAAGCCATTGAACTCTTTAATCAGATCCTTGCTTTAGAACTTCGGCCAGACAACATTGCGTTGGTCTCCGTTCTTTCTGCTTGTGCTCAGCTTGGGGAATTAGAACAGGGCAGAATCGTCCATAAATACATTAAACAAAATGGGATTCAAGTTGATTCCTTTTTGGCCACTGGTTTGGTGGACTTCTATGCCAAGTGTGGATGCATTGAGATTGCATGGGATATTTTTGAGTCAAGCCCAGATAAAAATGTGTTTACGTGGAATGCGATGCTTGTTGGCCTCGCAATGCACGGCAAAGGTTCAATTTTGCTAGATTACTTTTCTAAAATGATTGCAGCAGGAATTCACCCTGATGGGGTGACCTTCTTAGCTGTTTTGATGGGATGCAGCCACGCAGGTCTGGTCCATGAAGCCCGAAATCTTTTCAATGACATGGAAGCTGTATACAGGGTTCCTCCTGAGCTCAAACATTATGGGTGTATGGTTGATATGTTAGGGCGCGCAGGTTTGATTGCAGAAGCAATGGAGCTGATAAAAGGAATGCCATATGGCGGGGATGTTTTCGTGTGGGGTGGGTTGCTCGGAGGATGTAGGACACATGGGAACCTTGAGATTGCAAAGAAAGCAGCCCAGCAAGTGATGGAGTTAAAGCCAGAAGACGGTGGGGTTTATTCCATTATGGCCAATATTTATGCCCACACAGAGCAATGGGATAATTTGGTCAAGATCAGGAGATCATTGAGCGCCAACAAGAGGGCCAAGAAAATTACTGGCTCTAGTTTGATAAGATTGAATGACACCCATGACCATGAGTTTGAGGCAGCTGAGAGCATGCCATCCTTAAACTGATCGGATGAATGAAGAAATCTATCATTGGAATTAGTCCAGTGAGATCATTTCTGTGACTTGAAACTGTTTGCAAGAATTTAAGACACGGGACATGTACAAGCCACAAATAACTATAATAAAAGAACACAGAAAATTCTCTTCTTTTTCTTTCTCTTCAAAAATTGTTTACATGATGCAAGAATTTTTTCTAAAAAAAAGTTTAAGTGAAATAAAATTTAAATTACAAATTTACTTGGTGAAAATATTTAAATTCAATTAATAATTATATTTTCTATTTAATTTTTTATGGAGCAAATGAAAGAGGATACTTATCACTCTAAATAGTAAATATAAACCACGATTAATATATTATTATATGATTTGGTATACAGATATGGGCCGATGGGCCCAAATGAAGCCCGGTCAAATTCTCTATATTTGGATACTTAAAAAAATTTGCTTTAAAAAAAGAGAAGTTAGCGAAGAAGTAGATGGCCGTATAATTCGAAATGATGCAGAACAGCAGCAGGTGATGCAAGAGGAAGACGTGGCAAGTGGTGATTGGTTAATGTCACGTGGCACCTGCAAGAATTGGTTGAAACAGCTCGAAGGTAGTCTCACTGAGATCTATAAAGTAGAACAAACCGGAAATGGTGTCATATTTGAAGAGCGATACTATTTAGATCTTAGCATAGAAATAGAAATTAGATTCTTATATTACATAGCATTTTCTCCCATTAATATTTCAGTGTTAGGGTTTCAGTGTGAAGAGACACTGAGGAATAGATAGCCATGAGAGAACGAAAACCAATTCCTTTGGGGCTCCTTGCGGTTCTCCTGTTGCTTGCTTGCTCTTCGTTTCAGATGCTTCGTGCTTCTGATGATGCGGTAATTGGGGTTCCTTCTTGATCGTCTTATTATTTCTATGTATTTTTTGTGTTGGATCTCTAATTTGCTGAATTTGTTTGATTTGAATTTGGCTTAGATCTTCTACGAGTCGTTTGACGAGGATTTTAAAGGCCGTTGGATTGTATCCGAGAAGGATGACTACACAGGTAAATATGTTGTTCCATTTCTTATTCTCTCAGCAGATCAGTAAATTTTTCCTTTAACGTTCTTCTGCCATGCTTCATTGATGTCGCAAACTTATCCATCGACGTTGGAAGTTAAAACGAATTCCATGCGTACTCTAAATTAGTTATTACCGGTCAAATTACTTACTGGCATCCCACTCCAAAGTCCAAATATTGGATACTGAGGAAGTTTGCAGCTGCAGGCAAAACGGGCTGTTTAGAAAAACGCTTTACAGAATCCAAATTAAAAAAAAAAATCTGGGATGCATGATGAGAGCGAAATTGAATGGTACACTTTTTTCTAGACGAGCAGAAGCATGAATGTGCTGGACACATAATATGTTTATTTATTTAAAGAAAAAACACGTTACCAAATGTTAGGGGTTTGTAGTAAATGTATTATGACAGAACAAATGTCGCTTGCCAGACGGACTGCTATCTCAATTATTATTGCACAGATCATATTTTGGCAGTCCAAACATAACTATCAATCATGAAAATTTTCCAGCTGCTGCCGCCTTTTTCTTTACACGACGAAGTGTAGTAATTTGTGTGAATATTGCTTAATTATATATCCTTGTTAGATAGGATTTGAGTACATGATTATATTATCCTTAAACCGAGTTTTAAAAATCTTTTCCATTCATTCTTTCATGGTTGTCTTTTCGTTTCTTCCCCTGGTAGCGGAGTGCATATCTGGAGATGTCAGATTATGCCATATGCTTGCTTTCTCTTTTGCTGAAGCAATTGGGTAAAATAGATTGATATTTTGCTTTACCAAAATTGGAAATTTGTCTTGATTTGTAATTTGGGTTCTAGGTGTCTGGAAGCATGCTAAGAGTGAGGGTCATGATGATTATGGACTTCTGGTCAGTGAGAAAGCAAGGAAGTACGCTATAGTAAAAGAGCTTGATGAGCCTGTGAGTCTTAAGGGTGGAACAGTTGTTCTCCAGTTTGAGACTCGTCTTCAAAATGGCCTTGAATGTGGTGGTGCATATCTGAAGTATCTTCGTCCCCAGGAGGCTGGATGGAAACCGAAGGAATTCGACAATGAATCTCCATATTCTATCATGTTTGGTCCTGACAAGTGTGGGAACACAAACAAGGTGCACTTCATTTTCAAGCATAAGAATCCGAAGAGTGGGGAGTATGTTGAACACCATCTTAAGCATCCCCCCTCTGTCCCAATTGACAAACTATCTCACGTGTACACTGCTATTTTGAAGACTAACAATGAGTTGCGAATTTTGATTGATGGGGAGGAGAAGAAAAAGGTAAATTTCTTATCGTCTGAGGATTTTGAGCCTCCACTTATCCCTCCCAAGACAATCCCAGATCCTGATGATAAAAAACCTGAGGACTGGGATGAGACACCCAAAATTCCAGACCCAAGTGCTGTAAAGCCAGATGACTGGGATGAGGATGCATCCTTGGAAATTGAAGATGAAGAAGCTGAGAAACCTGAAGGATGGTTAGACGATGAGCCTGAGGAGATAGATGACCCAGATGCAACAAAACCAGAAGATTGGGATGAGGAGGAGGATGGTGAATGGGAAGCCCCAAAGATTGATAACCCAAAGTGTGAAACAGCACCTGGTTGTGGTGAGTGGAAGAGGCCAATGAAGAGGAATCCAGCTTATAAGGGAAAATGGCATGCGCCCCTTATTGATAATCCCAAGTATAAGGGTATATGGAAGCCTCGGGATATTCCAAACCCGGACTACTTTGAACTTGAGAAACCTGATTTTGAGCCTGTTGCTGCTATTGGAATTGAGATTTGGACAATGCAAGACGGTGTACTGTTTGACAATGTTTTGATAGCCAAAGATGACAAGATTGCAAAGTCCTATCGGGAGACTACATGGAAGCCCAAGTTTACTATCGAGAAAGAGAAACAGAAGGCTGAAGAGTCTTCAGATGGTCTTGCAGGTTTCCAGGTAATGAACGCCATTGGCAGTTTTTGTTTTCCTATATCTTCTGTCTTCTTCTTCCCTGGGGGGGGGGGGGGGGGGGGGGGGGGGGGGG
>JASKGM010037271.1:11532-23599 GCA_034509205.1 Ceratonia siliqua
TCGTAGTCCCCGCCCCCCCCCCCCCCCCCCCCCTCCCCCGCATCTTCCTCCTTTGTTTTTCTCTTTACCACTCCTAGTCTCCTTTGCTTTCCTGGTGCTCCCCCACTTTCCTATGCATGATGTTAAATTTTGATCTTGCAGAAGAAGGTATTTGACCTCTTATACAAGATCGCAGACATTCCCTTCCTCAGTGCCCACAAGCTCAAGATATATGTAAGTAACCAGATTAATATCTTGGCATTAGGTACCCCTTACGTTTCACCAATTGGAATACGTCCTAAACTCAATGTTTCTCCGCAGGATCTCGTTGAAAAGGGGGAGAAGCAGCCAAATCTAACAATTGGAATTATTGTATCCGTTGTGGTTGTCTTCTTGACAATTTTCTTCAGGATCATATTTGGTGGGAAGAAGGCTGTGAGTAGCAAAACTCCCTGTCTATTTTTCCCCCCGTTAAATTAGCACGCTCTCATGTTATCATATTTCTCGGCTGGGAGCGTGGGTTGTGTTCATATCTTGACCATTTCTCTTCTTGTGCAGGCAAGAGTGGAGAACACAAACACTCAACCCACGGAAACATCCAATAACCAAAGCAATGCAGAGAAGGAAGAAAACGTAGAGAACGAGGAAACATCTGCTGCTCCACGTCGAAGGACGAGGCGAGAGAATTGAAATGATTGAAACATGAAAGGGGCGGCCAAACGATATCATCACAGCAGTTGAATTTTGAGCTTAGTAGATTTTAGGTCCAATTCAATTCAATAGCGCATGGTTTTCATTTTTCTTTTGAAAGATGATATGATATGCACAAGGAGTGTAAATCTGGTATCAGGCTGTGCTGGTTTCTTGGAGACTGAGTATTTGAGCTAATTGACGTTGTACAATTGTTTTCCTTTATCTTTATACAAATGGATTTTGTTTGCGGTAGCATGGATTTCAACCTCCATTATTAGACGAAAATATTTGCATGATCCACTATGTGGTGTTATTATGGGCATGGAATAAAATTTTATTTTGAGGTATTGTTTTAGTCACATTATAAATGGAAATGTTTTGAAACCCTTGGAAAATTTTGTAAAAACAAAATACTTTTAAAAAAATTATTCAAATCATTTTAAATATTATTTTTTTTATTTTAAATAATTCAACATAATAATAATGATATAAATATATAAAATTAAATAACATAAAATTAAATAATTATATTTTTATTTAAATAATATTAAAATAATTAATGTTAACAAATCTTGATAACATTTAACATACATAAAACTTAATGTAAATTACATATTTTATTCAAAGTCTCAAATTACATATTACATAATTAACAAATATTTTTAAAAATTTTAAATTAATGATAAAATAAATTATATAATTAAAAATAATATAATTATATGTAATATATATATAATATATAATATTAAATCATATTAATCTAATATAAACAATATTATTACATATATACTATATATAAATAATATTAACTAATTTTAATATAAAATATAAAAAATGATAAAAGAGTGTGTATATATATTTTCAGTCATTTAAGCTTTAATATAATAAAATTATAAATGTATATGAAATTGTTTTATGGTAGATTCTTATGGTTTTATTAGCAGTTTTATGAAATTTATTTAATTTTAATAAATTATTTTTATATGTTTTTATACCTTCCTATTTCCTATTGGTATTAAAATCATGTTGCTGAACGCAGCTGGTGGAGTAACAGAAGAAAGATCCACCATCCATGTGTTCTTTTCAATTTTTAATTAATTGTTTTTGAAAAAAAAGAGTTTTTTTAAAAGGAAAAAGAGGAAAACGTGTTTCAAATTACAGATAGATAAATATAACCTGAACTGGTGATATATGTTCGACATCTTCAACTTTAACTGCTGCTATGCTCCTTGGTTCTGCAAGCAAGAGGCAAGAGGTGAGAGGCGATCTAGAAGAATAACTCTTTATGAAAATGGTGGATTTTGTAGATTTAGCCTCTGGGACTCTATCAAAAGGAGAATGGTTGGATCTGGGACTCAACTCAGGCACCAAGGTAAGGTTAGTTTTTTAATTTCAAGATTCTGACTTCTAATTTTGGCGTTCTGCTCTAGAAAATTTGGTTTGGGAATCTCTATAAATAAGACAAAGATTCCCTAAAAAATTTGAGAAATGTCACGTCTGTTTTGTTCGTTTCATACAAAAATCACCGGAAATTTTATATTTCGATCGAAACTCATGAATTTTGTGATTTTTCCTTAGAAATGTTTGATTTTTGGTATCGGTTTGTTATTTCATTTCAGTTATCCACGAACTCAAAATATTTCACATGTTTCGACCGAAACGAAATGAAATTTTGATCTTTGCTTATGGTTCCATTGATATTGATCCTATCCTACCAGCCCATTGGTTATGCTTGTGAAATGAATGGGGGACCAGATCAATATAGGAATGTGCTCGACTAAATATGCAATCACGTGAGTCCAATTTTGGTATATACCGCTTCACCTTAACATGTATGATGTTTCTAACTTTAGTTTACACGTTCTATTATATTTAACAATAACATATCTTAAAATGCTTTACTTTAACTTGATTATATTCATCTACAAATATACTACAGAATTTGAGAAAAAAGGAATTGTTATTTTCTGAAACTTGCTGTGGTAAATTTGTAGGAGTACTGGAATCACATTCAAACTCCAGGTTGCAATTAAAAAAAAAACTGTTGATTGGATCAAATAACTATCGGCGTGACTGAGTAATCCTAGTTTTTTAATAATAAAAAATATTTATTTATCTAGAACTATTGCAAAAATCAAAAGCAAATTTAATCTTATTTTCTAATAAGGTCGTTATCCAATTTTTTATCCATTAATCATAATTTGTCTCACTTGTAAAGAATAAATTAAGTCTTAATCTCGCACTGACAGATGATTTCACCCTAAATAGTAAATATATCTGTGGTGTTTCCGTCACATTTTGGGTTTCGCTCAAGGAAAACGCTCATAGCTGGGTGGACTCCAATATAAGACTAGAATATAAAATTCTTCTTTTGTTATTGTAATTTTTAAATGAGAGAATGCCATATCTTTGATTGACAGATTTCAAATTTGTATCCTTACTGATTTGGAGAAAGCTGCCTTGACTTACAAGGGCCAGTTTACAGGGAAAAAATCACAGCTTATGGAATTGCAAGTAAGGATGATATTCCTTAGTTTTCAATTTACCACAATCGAGTAGGATTATGAAGTTCCCAAATCTCAATCTATTTGTTCTCAGAGGCTATTACGAGGATATGCACGTGCACATGAGGCCAAGTAGAGCATCGTTCTAAGTGTTGTTTGATGGTCTAATTTCTACACCATGAATAAAAAATTCCCTCAGCCAAGAAAGGGGAAAAGACCAAGAGAGACACAGGCATTCAATTTTCAACTATGATAAAACATCGTCTCTGCAGTCTCCCATGATAACAATGAACCCAGCCGCATGCACTTTATTATGAAATCTTTAGAAAAAATAGTACCCTCAACCTAAACAGCAAAATTTAAAGCAATAAAACAGAAAACAGATCTTACTAATGTTTTCCTCTCTAACTTGAAGCAAAAATATTCATGCCTATAACTCAACTCATTTTCTGTCAAGATGTATATATTATAATTTACCTCCCGTCATAGAATTACACTCATCGCCGGCCAGCAGCCTTTCTTGGAGGAGGAGCAGTGTCCTCATCATCAGACTCAATATCTCCATACTGAAAAATTCCACGCCTACTAGTCCGCGCTTCTTCCTGGAACTTCTCCAAACTATCAAGGGCCAGCTGTCTCTCTTTTCTGTCCCACCGATTTCTTTTTTCTGTCCTAGCAAGCCCTTCCTGGAATTTTCAGGAGAAAACATAAAGTTCAAATAAGTGTGTGTTTTTGCATATGCTTATAAAGAATCAAAGCATCAGTCTTTGAAAGCATTTCAAGCAAAAGAATGAGCTGCAATAAGAACCTGTAGCATGGCAGCATTAATGCTAATCTCAGCATCCACTGCAACAAGAGTTACACGAAGAATTGTCCCAGTTCCCTGTCCCTTTACTTTTCCTCCTGAAGTATCTCTATCCTCAACCTTGGCCCTAAACTCTTTTCCACTATTCAAAGTGTGCTCGCTCAAATATTCAGCTGCTTCTTGACCAAAATCCTCTTCCAAGTTTGGAACCTTTACATATGCAAGGCTGCACAGTTGAGCAAGACCAGGTGCAGCAGATATAGATGGATCAATAGGCTGTAACTGACTGTAAGTTACTTCTTCTTGATTTCCATAATCAATGTAGAACACTTCAAATTTGTCCTTAGGAGATTCAACTGGTCCTCGAGGTGCATTGACAATCTACACAATTCAATAAGAAATAGTACTAAATATAAAAAAACAAAGGCATGTGGTACCATACACCAATTCACAGGGAAAAGAAAAACTAGAGAGAAAACACAAAAGGTGATAAAAGCAATGCACTATCTATTTGCATCTTACAACCTATGGTCATTACTACAGGCAATTATGTTGCAAAAAGTGGTCATTAGAGAAAATGTATAAAGTATTGGCTATGTAATGGAATATCTGACCTAATAAATTCGGGCTTCATTATATTCTGGTAGGAAACAAAATGACTAAAGGATTGTGTTCAAAAATCAAATCTGGTTTAAAAAGATGAAACCACAAATCATTACTAACAGCTAAAAAATGAAGAAAAATATGCTTTACAGAAGAAATAGGTTTCCTTGACTCAAAGATCAAGTGACATTTAACTACTCAACACCTACATAAAAGCCACAAATGTTTCTAGCCATGAAATGGCAATGCCTTTACTAGTATGAAAATAAAACTAAGGTCTGAAGCTTGAACTCACCATTGCCCGATTCCAAGAGTTGTCAGTAAGAAATTGACAAAGGACTATGTCACCCTTCATAGGATTGAAAGTGCCAATCACAGGAGCTTCTTGAAGGTTTAAAGAAGCAAGCTGTCGCTGGATGGATGCTATCTTTTGATCCCCAACAGTCTGGACATAGAATTTACCACCACCCAAGACTTCGGTAACCATTACCTATAACAATAGGACAAGTCAATCACCATTTTTAAATAGAAAAGAAGGGTCATATATGTGAAAGTATCTTAAGCACCTTAAGCACTTCTTGCTGTTTGTTTTCAACGGCTGAACCATTCAATACTTTCTCCCCTTCAACATAGTTCTCCCAAATCTGCAATACAATTCACTTTAAAGTATTTGACAGGGAAAGTACAGTAGTAACACCAAACCTAGTTCACTTCTTACTTTCAGCTTTTGCCTCTTGGCAGATTGTTCAGCTTGCTCCAGAAGATGAAAATCAGGAATTCTGTCACTGCCAAAGGAGGTTTGAAGTTTTGCAAGACCAGCTTCAAGGAGTGTAACTGCCATATTGGTCTTTGACTCCCATAAGGATCCCAAGAAGGTTCCAGTTCTATCAACAGTCTCCACCTCTATCTGGAAATAATAACAAATCTATTTAATAAAGAAAGCAACATGGAGAATTATACATTAGAACTGGATTACCTCAACATCTCTCTGCATTATCTTCCGCCTCATTAGTGCAATTGCTTCATCAGAATGCGGCTCATCACGACCAGGACATCTGACACCTGAGAATGAGAAAGCAATGCTGCAAGTTTCTTTGGGAATCAACAATTTGAAACGATGGCCACTAAGGACATATTCCACAACAGCAGGGATTTTTCTACTTCGGTGCAGGAAAGGCAAGAAATCTCGGGCTTTCTTGGCTGATGCCTAAAATAATATAAACAAGGGAAGAAGTTACAATTTTATGTCAAATTTTAGGTTCAGGGTAAAAACGAAATTCAGCACAATCGTAATTTTTCTCACCGTGGTCAAGTCAGTTATATGCATGACTGGAGGATCCTTGGCAGCATGGATCCCTTTCTTTCCAGAAATGGCACGCGATTCAGCAGCGAGAAGAGTATCATAGTAGTTTGATCTCTCCTCAAAGTCACGATGTCTAATGACGGTCCCAAAGCCACGGGCAACCACCAACTCAGCGACATTTACCCCCTGTTGCTGACTTCCAGCAGATAGAGCAGATGAAGGGGTATCATCACCCTCAACCTTCACAGGAGACAACAGGAAGACAGATCCAAAATCCATTACTCTGGAATCAGCAGCTCCTGATGGAACTGTAGATCCATCTGCCAGACCGACCTTTCTAGAATACTCCATTTGAACATTCACCTGAAAGCAGAAACCATCAATTATAACTGAATTAACCAATCGCATCAAAATAAGGCATAATAGAACATTTTCATACTTGACGACCAATGAGACGTGTTCTCAAGAATTCTTTTGCTTCACGGGCATAAGGAGCGGGCTTTTCATCTCGACGAGGATTGCCCACTTTTGGGCACCTAATACTTGACAAGTTGACTCGCCGCTCTGCTAGTGGACTACCATATGGGATGGAATCATCAGCAACAATGACACAATCTCCACTAACAACCTCTACCACCTGAAAAAAGTCAAGTCAAATCACTGAAAATTTAATTATGTGGTGTAAACATAATTTGAATTTTTTTACCTTTCCTGTAAAATTCTGGTCATGAATTGCCTTTGAATTTGTAGGTGGTGGTACGTAATTTGTCCAAATCCTTAACCTGCTTTTCTTTGCCTGAAGCTCTGCAGCCTTCAGCTTCCGTTTTGCATCTTCTTCCATCATATTTGCACTCCATTCCACATATTTAGCAAAACCCTACATGATGGGGAAATCAAAGCATGAGAGGTTTTCAGGCTATTCCTAAGTGATATCTTATCAGATGAAAAGACAGGACAATGGGATATTCAAAATCTCCCTATAAAAAATTATGAAGCTTATGACTTCAGCATGAATCACATAATTAAACCACAGGCAGATAGAAACCATGGGACTTTAGGATAATGTCAGTACAAGCAAGAGACCAGACGCCAACTAAAACATGGAGCAGTAGAAACTGTCCAAAACTGTTACTGCATTGCAACTAATGATTCGAACAGATAGCCAAGACCCCTACTTCACACCTAAGAGAAAAATAACTAAAAGAAGTTGATGATTGATAAAATGTTTGCACTTCATTCAGTCTATTTTGTTTTTAAAAGAACAAAGTACCAAATATTTAAATATAGCATTCTCAAAATCAGCAACCAGAGTGTATGTATGATACATATAGGTTTAGACGTCTTCTTTGATAGCCATTTGGTACGAACACCAGTAGGAATAGAAAGCACATGGTTCCCTTTTCAAATCTATCTTGCTTATAAGGGATTAAAAAGGCAATAAAAGACTCTTTTCGAGATCAATAATTTCTGAATCATGCTCATCATACATATTTCAAGTCGATATGTCCCCTCTAAGGACCCTCCCCAAATAAAGGACAACATCAAGTGGCTACAAGCATGTCAATGTTTCACATAAACCAACCAAGAATTCATTGATGCAGAAGCAAATCACTATAGGAAGCATATCAAGTCCAATAAGATTTGGCTAGACAATATATATATATATATATATATATATATATGAGTAATATCACTACACAGGTGAGAGCACATACATTTTCCACAAGCTCCAATGCCAGGTCCTTAGCTGATTCACCATCAGGATAATACACTGACCCAATCAAATTGCTGAACTTGTCAACACCTTCCAGGACAATCCGAACCTATATACCCACATGAAATTAAGGATATTCGAAGAAATGCACCATGCAATATAACTTATAGAAGCATGTAACTTACCTCTCGATTCAATACACGCATCTCGGTGAAAAATTTAGCTTCAGGTGCAAAAGGATCAGCTGATGTTTCAGCAGTTGTTGAAACTGCAAGTCTTTGGGCAGATGTAAGTGGGGCATGAGGCTCTGCAGGAACATCTCCACTAGTCTCCTCAGCTGTCAACTCTGTTTCAACAACACTTTCAGGTGCAACTCTCCTTCCCATAAGCGGGGCCTAATTCAAAAGGAAAAACAACTATTAACCTGCACAAAAATATGGTAGCAATAGCAACAGCATTGTAAGACACATACCTGAATTCCAGCAACAAACACTTGGACAAACTGAAACTCCGGAAGCAAATTGACCCGAAGGGTACTGGCATCACGAAGCTGCTCAACAATTCCTTCCATGGGCCTGCCCTTGTTTGCAGCTAACAAACCCATAGCATCGAAGTTACTAGGGTCACCAATAGCAGAAGGTGGAAGGTTTCTGATGGATGCCTCGGCGGCACCAGGAACCTGCAATCAGCCATAGAATCATATATAGCACACTCATAAAATATTTCTATTGGGCAGGCTAAGACACTACACTTCTCTAATTTCTGTCCTATGATAGCATCATCCTGCCAGGTCATTCGAAAGGGTAGTGGATGAAGATATCCATACAATATGGTGGATGACAAAGCTTAAGCTCATTCCATAATTAAATCTTAATTTGAATACACAATTCGCAAGTGAATTATCAAATGCAGCATCTAATTAGGTCAACTTTGGGATAATGTCAGTAGGAAAAACGTGCAACCAGTACAGATGCTTAGTATGGTCCAGGTTGGTTTCAAGAAAACCAAGTTGCCAAGAAAGCAAGGGGTGACATCTAGTATCTAAAGTTACAGGTATAGCACATAGTCCACAATTCACAAGTGAATAACAACTAATTAGGTCAACTTTGGGATAATGTCAATAGGAAACACGTGCTCTGCACCAGTAAAGATGCCTATTATTGTCCAGGTTGGTATCAAGAAAACCAAGTTGCCAAGAAAGCAAGGGTAGAACATCTAGTATTTAAAGTTACGGCTAAAGCACGCATTGCTCACAAATTATAAAGTTTTGAAAGATGAGCTAATTAAGGAATCAAATAAACGTCTGTAAGCCTTTTATGCCAGCTAATGACCCCATTAAAATAAGAAAAGTCAGAAACAAACCTTGCTCCAACGACCAAGGCCTTCTTGTTTAGCTTGTTCTTCCAATCGTAACAATTCAGCTAGGTAAGGACTCACTTCTCCTTTCTGTTGCCCCTGTTCTCTGATCTGCATGAACAAGATTGCAATAATGCAATTCAGCAATGGATGAATAATTTAAACATGAAACATCTACATGGAAGTACATGGTATTCAACCTTTGCCCAGCCTCCAGCAACGACAAGCATTGCAACATTTTTGTCACCAAGAAAAACAGTGCCAAAGTCACGGTTTATGGATGGCACACTGTAATCAACTTTGAAAGTCACCTCCTGTTTAAATAATCAATCAAGTCAGGCTTAGCAGACTTTATCTGAAGGAAATAACAACAGACAAGCCAATCAAAATTGCAACTATTACATTGCGCACCTTCCCTATGCAGAGCTTCCTAAGAAATTCTCTACTTTGCCATGCAAATGGCTCGTCTGTACCACCTCTACGAGCCTAGCAAAATTTTAAACACAGTAACAGTGAAATATCTCAGCAGATGAAAGCTTGGAGAACAAACTAGGACAAAGATTTTTTTTTTTTTGGATAGAACAGCACAAAGAAATTCTTATAGCAAAACATACGATTCATTAACCAATTTTATGCAATTTCTTTTCAGAACAAAGTTTTAAACAAAATAAGGCAAATGTTCTTGTTTAAAAGATCATATCCAAGGACAGAGTCCAAATACCCAGAAAGTGACCACAAATATTGAAAATGTTTTGCAATTATAGGCATGCAAGTCACACGGAAATGTCAACCAAGTAAGCTTACCAGTCTAGGGGCAATTAGAGATGATAAAGTGATGGTCTTTTCAGGCAGAGGACCAGGCTTGCTGCTGGCCATGGCCACAATGACCAAGCAATCCCCCGAAGGAACAGCTTTCACCCTTCCTCTGTACCACCCCGTGGCCCCAGTCGCTGCTGATGCCATTTTCAAACAGCTACCGCACGATCTACAAAAACCCAATAAAAATATCAAGAAATTACGAACAAAAAGACTCAGCAGCAATATCTCCAAAAGGAATCACAAAAAATGAAACTTTGGGGACACGACATCACATATACATTTATAGGCATTTATATTTATATATGTGCAGTCCGATAAGATGGAGGCATCCACCACATAAGAGAATAAAAGAAAGCGCCCTGCATGTCGCAACAGATAAAATTCTGCAAACACTCGGATCCACCACAACGAAAGAAGCAGGAAACACTAAAAATACCACATGAACTAACATTCCTCGAATGCAAGCAATTATGTGGATCGGATCATCAATCAAATTAAATAACATCAAAATATGACATACGATCACGGAAATCATGAAAATTTGTGACGAAAGAAAGCGAGCGAAGTGTGAATACGTTAATAGCCCCCCACAACTTACAATTCAGAGGCGAAAAGGGACGAAGATCATCGAATGAAGCGCATGCAAATGTGTAGATAAAGTAGCGAAACAGAGATCTACAAGAATGGATTGATAGAAGCAGCAGCAGTAGGAAAACGATACCTTAAACCAGATCGGGTGCAGAGGAACCGGATGACGTTGCGTTGGCTCTCACTTGGGAGTACCGAAACAACGTAAACCGAGTCGAACTATGATTTCTGGGTTGGGAAACCGAAACAGCAGCTTCGGGGCGGCGGATCAGGGAGAGAAGCAATGGGAAAGAAAGAGAAAGAGGTTGAATCGTGTCTACGGAAGAGGCATATATAGAAAAGAAAGAGGAAGCTGAATCCTGAGCTGAAGTTACCCTCCGTTTTCTGGTAGAAATGTAGAATTAGGGGAAATTAGAAATTAGAATCCCAAGTAGCAACAACATGATCCCCGTGGCTAGATTTAGTTATAAAAAGAATAACATCACATTTCACATCCTTAATTTTAGCTGTCTATTTTATCTGAAAACCTTCTGTCCTTATCTTAGCCTCTCTCTCCAAAACTGAGTTTTGACACCAGACGAACAAATTCTGGTGTTACTGTGGCGGTATCGTATGATCATTGTTTACCGGGAGTGGCTATCCTCCCCACTCCCTTTTTTTTTTTAATAATTAATTATTTTTTACATTATATATATTTTTACAAAATTTTTAAAATATTTTTAAAATTCTTTATACTATTCATCCATAATTTTTTTATTCTTAAAAAATTTTAAAACAAATCAAAAATATTTTTAAAAAATATATAACATAAAAAAATTATTATTATCAAAAATTAAAAAAATTAAAAAAAAAGAAAAGTTAAAAAGTTCCCCTGCCACCCACGGAGTATTTGCCTTGTTTACCTCGTGTTATGTGACCCTTTTTTAAGTCAAAGAAATATAAACAATAATAATAATATTTTTATATATTTTTTGTTATATTTATTATTTTTTATTTATCATAATTTAATAATATTATTTTTTTATAATATATTAATAATTAAAAATAATATATAAATATAATTATTCGATGATATTATTAATATCATACATTTACTTAAAACTAATGATTCTCTTTTTTATCTTATGAGGAACATTTTTTTTCAAAAAAAAGAAGGATTTTATTAACACCTTTGATTTATTGCCAAAAATTAATTGGATGTATCCCGACCTCAAGGTGAATTTATGGTAATAACTGTTCTTCCTAATAAATGCCCCATGCCCAAGTTTACAATACCATACAAGTTGATACAACCTTTAAATGTGGTGAAGATTAAAAAACAAAAGTTGAGTTGCTTCTATATTCACCTTTTATTATGAATTTATGTAAAATAAAGGGTTACAAAATTGTGGATTTATTTAAGTTGCTTCTATGTTTACTGTTTGTTGGGGATTTATTATGGCTTTATGGTTATCTAAAATTTAATCTTTAAAAATATTTTTTTTTAATTTAAAATTTTAAAATTTTATTATTATTTATCAATAATTTATTAATTATATTTATTATTATTTATAATATATTAATAGGAAATGTCTATCCTACCACCCCACCTTTTTTTTTGTTTTTTTACTTTTTTTATTTTTTATATTTTTTTTCAAAATTTTTTTATTTTTTAAAAATAATTAAGTATTTTTTATCTTATATAATTTTTTCATAATTTTTTA